>SCLD01092081.1:0-12752 GCA_004367895.1 Oikopleura longicauda | reverse complement strand
AAAACTGCCTAGAAGGCATTGTAGTTTATTAAAACATATAATTTATATGTTCAATTTCGCTGTAATTCGCTTGACACGGCATTAAATCAGATTATAAGTAATGTTATTCACGTATATACCACCACTTATCCAAGATTTTTGCTAAGTTTCTTAATCTTTATATGTTGTATGTGTCATTCCATATGTCAGTTAGTGTTTTCAACTGCCAAAAATGCATAAATATAGTAAATTCTATCTGACGCCTTCGAATACCTTAATGTCTTCAATCTCACTGATAAATTAGTTTAAAATTCATTTGACATCAAATGATCCTTATTTGACCTCTCACGAATTGCAAATGGCCGCATTTAAAGAAATATTTAAAGCCATCTCATATAATACAATTCTACACATGTAATCGACCACAATACAGAGAATCCGTGACAGATATATTTGTGACAGAAATTCTGTAACAGAGAAATTTTGACATTCTTTGACATCAAATGAAGAACAAAACATGTACAAATGACGTCATCTTCAATTTAGTCACGTGGGCCAACTGTAAACTGGTTTAGCATAGACGGATATTTTGAAAATAACTTTGATATTTTTGATTTAACAACCTTACGTTCCTCACAATGTTCGAAGCCTAAACTCAGCTCAAAAAACGGATTCCTTAGATTTGAGTGGTCTTCACAGTTTTTATCTCGGCCGAAAGTCCCAGCGAAAACCTTCAAAATTGACCGCAAATTGAAGTGTACAACAACAATTGCGATATAAGTCGAGCCAGAAATATGTCGGACATGTTTAAATCACATAAGTTAGATATTTGTATTTCATTTCAAAAGTCACTTAATATGACATGTTTTCATAAACAGTATTATTTAGTATACTTTGACCTCAGTTTAAAAAAAACTACTGATCAGAACATTGCTATGAAAAAAATGTTTTTTTTTCTAGTCGAACGTTGGCAGTAGGCCAGCCAGGTTAGTAGGCCATGACAGTTTATCAAATTTATAATTTGAAATATTATTTGCTAAAAACAATAGCGCTTATCAGATACGAAATTTGAAAACCCCTCTTGTATCAAAATCTCCCCCTGTGAAAAAAATGTTCCACTTACCCTCTTATTCTCTTTGAAATGTCAACGCCTTGACCAGGAGCAAAACATTTGGATGCCTGAACCACCGACTGTATCAGTATAGACAAAGTTAATATCTTCCACCGCATGATTTTTCTTCAAATATGATTTGTCTTTTCGGGTAACAGGCAATCTCTTAAATTTTATTCTCTCCGTGATTTTCCTTTCCCTTAATTTTGATTTGGGAATCGGTCAATCTTATACGATGGTCCTTAAAAAATTAGTGATACTATCACTCATTCAGAAGCTTGATCATCCCATCCATAACCGATAGAGGGCGACAAAGCGTAACGAGCATATTAAAAGAGGACCTCAATCTCCTACCGAGTTAGGTTTGATATGTGCAAGTACCACAAAGTCATCCCTTCTCATCAATAGATCTTTAGCGCCACCCGGTTTGACAAAGATGAATATATTGAATTGAAGAATTTCTTATATAAGCCAGTGGGGGTCAAATTCAAAACGTAAGTTGTCGAAATGAAGCCGGAAACGAATGGAAATCAAACTGAACGTATTACCTTCCTTTGTCATCTGATTCTAGTATTCAATACATGTTTCGGAATGAGATTCAATTAGCCAGAAATATCACTTCTTCTGCATAAAATAAATCGTCAAAGTGGCATTTCATCCCTGAAAATTCCGATTTAGGTTTTTGTCATCTGAGGATTTTCAAAACTTGGGGTGTTTTATGATAAACAATGTACTTCCAGCACTTCTGTATTGCATATCCGAAGTGGTTAGATATAGTGCTACACATCGAAGTCTATCCTCGGTTAGAGACTTTCGAAGTTAGAAATCGATTTGTTCCCGACGTGTTCCTACCTGAGAGCTTTTAATCATAAAAAACGTTTACATCTGATTTTGATATTAGTAATTTTTAAATAGATAAATATAATTTATATTCAATAAATTATACTTAGGCAGATAAGGTACTCACATTGGGTTCGATTATTTTAACATGCGCTATATTATCCATGACATGTACCATGATAAAGCTTTCCATCACAAACTGCACTTCTCTTTACTTGTGACAAAATGTCTTATTGTGACAGTGACAGATTATGAAATTGCCCCTACTTTGACCATATTACGCATCTCAAAATTGATCGCACTCGAAAAAAACTCAACTGAAAAAGTTAAACTTACTGAGAATTTCGATTTAGGGCTAGTTTGTGTCAAAATGAAGTGCAAAAGTGTCTAATGTTCATTTCATACGTAAATATTACATCAAAAACTGTTATTGCTAGACAGACCCAGTACCACTGATACTGTATCACACCACTGTACACCACTTGATCCCAGCTGGTTGAAAAGCCTGTAGCTGACCCTTGTTGACGCGATAAATGTTAACTTAATATTTACCAAACAGCAAGTCTCAAAGCCACACGAAAAGGTGTGAAAGTACCACAATTGGTATTCAGTTGTTCCATTGAATAGTTTGAAAACGTTTTTGGTCTTGCTGTTAAAGTATCAGGGTTGATTATATGGTTTAGGGTGCTAGTTTATTGATTTAAATATTTTCAAACTATGAAATCTTGGGTTAATTATAGTCTGTTATTTTACCTTGGCGTGTTTGTTATTTGTAAAATAGCAAAATTCCCTACTTTCTAAATGCCTGAATCGTACTGCCCCGGCCTGATAGTCTAATAAATACGTCCGTACTGTTAGTTTTGCATGGGTTTTGTGTAAATGGCGGGGTTATATTTGTGGATGCGCTAATGGTAGGATGAAGTTTATAATCACTCATCCTACACCATTCATTTATGTGGTCAAGTTGACAAAATATTTTGGTCCCTTCAATGACTCTGTAATAGTAAGTCTATAATAACCTGTCAATAACTATAAATACATGTAAAGCATTACCAAAAAAATGGTAAATGGTTAGCATAGCAATCGTACTAGTTTAATCGGAATCGTTGTCAAATGATAAATGAGACCAGTCATCACCTAACTTGAAACCACAAATTGGCATATCGAAGATTGTGTTCCGAAGTTTGTTTAATATGAAAATGATAATTACATTCAACTTATAAATTCAGCGCAAGATTTTGTGGCATTTTTAGTTTAAGAGCTCCACGTAGGGCTCACACTCTTGACCCTTGTTGAATAAATCATTATTGCTCCAACATTCTGTACGTCGTTATACAGCATATACTTTTGATTGTAGAAAAGTCTTCAAGACAATTTTGTTTTTATAGCAATACTTCGTAGTGTTACGAAAAATCGTAACTATTTTCATAATGCAGTTTTATCGTTTGAATTATTTTAGATTGATCTTATCACCCACTGTGTTATATATGATATCAATTTCATTAACTCATTGTTTTACTAAAAAAGAATTCAAAGAACACAGAAATCATGTTATTATTTATGACTCATAATCATGTGAACTAAGTCTGATCAAGAAAAGGCCTATAACTTCCAGATTACAGCGTTTACATTTGTTTTCGATTTGACGTTGCAATGCCTGTTGTGATCTTTGAAATCTAAATAAGAAAAAAATAGTCCAACCACATAATTCCCATTAGACAAAATACCTTTGTTGCAGATTTGTCTATCAAACAATTTTGGTTTTGGGCATTATTTGACCATCAAGTGAGTATTATAGTGTGAATCTTAATGTCATTCGTCATTTTATCAGTTACTGAATTTTAGAACATCTAACTGATATCACTTACAACCGTTTTGAAGAGCGTTCAGTCCTGAGTGCATTTGAAATAGATCCACTAACTGTATTTAATATCTTGGGATATATTAATCTTATTTAAAGACCACGACAGTCAGATGCTAGGCTGAGTTCATTATTGGCATGAAATCACTAGAAATCTTTTATGGTTTTTAAACTGAAAGGTTGCATTTGTTCTTTTTCAGTTTTTTGTAAGTCTTACCATAAGGGTTACTTTGTTGAGGTTTGGTATCTAATTCAGACTGAAAGTGGCCTAATTCGTTGAATCTACAACTTCACCAATTTTTAATCCGCCCTAGTTGAACTAGGTCTCTTTCCCTTCGTAGTTAACATGTGCAATATGTTCCAAAAATATGTAATTAAGTCCTTGCTCTTAAAATTCACCAAAACTCATTTCATGAAACCATTTCAAATAAACATATTGAAATCATCAAAATCCAGCATTTAATATATCCACAAAAATTTTTAGTTTAGCTCAACAAAAATGCATCATTTGTTGTTGCACGTGATCTCAAATTTAGAACTTCTCTTGGAATTATTTACGAAAGTTGCTGTCAAAGAGTTCTGAAAATGCTTGAGCCCGTTTCCGGTACAATTCTGTTGTTATTAGTTTGTCAGTAGCATATAAAGTGGCTTTGAGTATTAAATGATTATTGTAAATTCGATTTGTTTTACTCATCAAAAAATACTTAGTAGTAGTTAGTCAAAACTTATTTCTTATGGGCCAGGGATGCTCATACGAGAACGGTTGTTCTAGCACCGTACTCCCGTACTCTTCGTGCGGAGTACAAAGAGTACGGGTTTACGAAGGGTCTTGTACTCGAGGGATACGAAATTTAGCACGGGGTACGACCATTATTTCCAGAAGGAGCACAAAGAGTACGGAGTACGAAGGTTACGGTACTCTAGGGGTACGAATTTTAGCACGGGGTACGACAATTTTTTACTAGCACGGAGTACGAAGAGTACGTAGTACGAAGGGTACGGTTCTCCGGGGGTACGACAATTTTTACTAGCACGGAGTACGAAGAGTACGGAGTACGAAGGGTACGAATCTCCGGGGGTACGACAATTTTACTAGCACGGAGCACGAGGAGTACGGAGTACGAAGGGTACGAAATTCCGTATGAGCATCCCTGTTCTGGGCCATGATAAGTAACACGAAGACTTTATTATATAGTCTATATAATATTTTAGTTAGTTTTTTTAGTTCAAAACGTGTCACCGCAGAAAGTACATCTTGGTTGGATACTCAACTCGGTTGGATTGATTGTTGATGTAAATTGAGTTGTTCGAAGGAAGAGGAACAATGCTGTTTGCCTCAGATTGTATGTTGGACAAAAATGCAATCGAATCCTAGTTTATTGTAAGTATACCAGCGTGTGTATAAACCTGCGGTCTGTTTATTTTCAACTTTTTGTTCTTTTCGGATCTAATCAACCTAAATTCATCGATATCTTACATTATTGAATTTACAAAATACGAGTAAATAGTCCATAATCGGCCTCAAAAGGTCCCAAAATACATGTTTGAAGTCGAACTTACAAGATACTACAAGGCCTACTTTGATTATCCCCAAAGTTTGTTATCAACCAAAGGCTTGTGGGTGGGCACCTTGTTAGTGACATGACTCTTAAATTCGCTCAGCATTCAATGCAACGCCCAATAGATGCTCTTTCCCGAGTACTTTATTCATAAAACCAAGCCAAACCCATAAGGCTAAAACGTGTTAAAATATTTATTTTACCTCAGTTTTTATATAAAGTTTCTATATTACCTTTCTTCTTATTACTTCAATTTCATTTTCTGCTGAATCTGAAAAAAATATGTTGTTTATGAATGTGTTATCTTGCAAACTTACGGTATACCTGATTTGAATCAATTAATTTGATCACGTGATCTTTATAAAATTTATGTTCAGACGTCGGCAACGATTCTCAGATCGTTTCATTGGACGACGATCGGCCGATGATATTAAAAATATAAAACGATATATTTTCATAAAATCCGATACAAATTTATTATCGAATTTACTCGAATAAATTGAATTTCATTGCGAGAAACTTTTCTAACTCACCAACTTCACAGAAGGACTCATTTCCATTTCGGAAACAAGACATTAACAGTAGTTCACATTATTAGAGCATTCAACGCGAACATATTCGTGCAACGACGTTTAATTGGGCCAGATTTTACCAAATTACGATACTATTTAGGACGCATAAGTGTGGATATCAGAATTTATTCCGAAATTATTTAAAAAGTCTGAATTTCGAAAAACATTTTAGTGCATCGTATTTGTGTGCATTGAAAAAAACCCCACAGCCAAAATTTGAGCATCCTACGATTCGTGTAGGCGGAAATATTCGCAAAAATGGTCGAATAAATGCACGCGGGACAAAGTTTTCCCTGGACAAAAAATGCAAAAAAATTGTATAATATTAAAGTCAGCGTAAAAAGATCTGCGCGGAAAACCTGGTTTTATCAAACTCGGTATTGTAGTTCCGGAGATATCGGACATGTTCTATTTTTGGAACATTCAAATTTTATACATTTTTTGCTTTTTTATCATCAATATTTGAACACATCTAGACTCAGAATTTTATGACAATCTAAAAAATATTATGTTTATGAAAATCTGATCACGTGATCAGCAGATATCACGTGTTTTACGATTTTTAAGAGCTTCTAAATGTCATGATTAATATGTGTAGATAGAATTCCCTGAGACCAGTGATTTCAAAAATTTACCCTGGTATGATATTTGAACACTTTTTTGGGGTAAACCTAACCCAAAAAGAATGGCGGTGAGCTTCGTTTTTACGTCACGTGACCCAATTACGAAATAATTACGTTCCAAACAAAAATCGTAAAGGTTAGTTTTTCACATCATTTATAATTGATTTTGGGCTTATTTTGAAGCATTTAATTCACTGAATTCATTTAGGGCCACGTGAGGTCACTCGAGGTCACTTGAGACCAAAAAAAATTGAAAATTTGTTTTGGAAAAAACAGAATTCCGAGAAAAGGGTACGCTCGTGAAGTGTGCTTGAAACAACTTTTTATGGGTAATTTTGGTCTGAAAAATTCAGTGATGGCCTTAGTTTTTCGCCAGGATGTTTGTTTAACGTAAAAATTACGTAATGAGCTAATAATTCAAATGGTTAGTTTTCAATACAACCATACGAGATAAGGGGCTGAATCGAAAGGAAATTTAAAACTTTATCTCTTGTGAGGTTATTTAGGGTCATTCAAGGTCATTAGAGGTCATGAAAGGTCATTCGAAAATTGTGAAAAATCGGAAATCAACTGATTTAAGAATCGATTTTAAGCTTTTCACTTGGCTTGTTACGATTACGTCATAGACACCGGAAATTATGATTATGATGATCAGCGACCTCGATTTAATATCCTGACCAATTTCTTTTAGTTTTGGGGGACAATTTGGAATAGGGTGGGTAAGCTTAAAAAATTGCTATAAAAGGTTGCTGAAAACGTCGGAAATTACCGCATTTTTCAATTTTTTGTACAGAGCATGGTCTCAGCCGTGAACCTTCGTGAACCCATGGTCAAATTCATCCTTTTTTCAAAGCATTTGGGTTTTCAAAAAAAAATCTTAGCTCAAAAAAACCGCAAAAAAAAGTTACACAAGAAAGTGCGACAAACAGTGTGTCAGTGTCCTCAAGATATGTCTTGAACATGTATTCTAGAAGTTGAAAAATCTCTCGGAATTCTGTCTACCTATAACTTTTTTGTGTAGGTGAGAAAAAAAAGTCAAAACGCTGACTCATTGCTGATTCGTCGCGCAAATTCCTAGAAAATCGAAAAAATTCTGATTTCTTTTGAAATTTGTATATTTTTTTCAAATTTTGAACATTGATACACCTCTAACTTTTGGAGCGGACAATTTGTGAATTTGGTTTTAATCAAAATCACGTTAAAATACATGAGGTTTAATTCTAGAATTGTATCAGCGTACAGTTGAGTCGAAATCAAAAAAATTTTGCGATTTTCATCAATTTTTTCCGAAATGACCATCATTCAATCAGCTATAACTTTTAAAGTACCCAACTCTACTCACTTCTGTTAAGCGTTTTTCATAGATAAATGTTCAAAGAATCGATCTAAAGTAGTCACGGGACCGAGGTCAATCGAGGTCACGTGATTTTTGCCCATTTTATACAAATTTTTCTTTCAAATTGAGTTTTTGGCAAAATTTATGGGTTTTTAAAAAAAATTTTGTTTTCAAAATAATCAAAAAAACATAACAAACAAGATGCAAGCAACAGATTTCATATATATATGTTATTTCAAAAGTTGGTATTTCTCAGGGAATTCTATCTAAATATGTGGGATGTAATGTCATGTCATCCGACATATTAATCGAACCATTTTTTGTTCAGGGAAAACTTTGTCCTGCGTGCATTTATTCGACTATTTTTGCGAATATCTCCGCCTACACGAATCGTAGGGTGCTCAAATTTTGGCTGTGAAGATTTTTTTCAATGAAAAATAGGATTCACTAAAATTTCGAAATTCAGACTTTTTAAATAATCTCGGAATAAAGTGTGATATCCACCAAGGACGCATAACTTATGCGGCATAAGGAATGATTCGCACGATTATGAAAGCTTGTTATCTAATAAGCATGCTTATAAATGAAATCCACTGTGAATTATATCGCCACTGTAAGTAGTTTATACTATAACCACTTGGCTTATCTGTAAATAAAACTATGCCATTTTCAGTGGCCCATTTCGCCTGATACCAATTTATTATTACGATCATGTGGGTCACGAAGTCTCCCGATGATCCTGACTGATCTGAATAAACGAGTATAAACTAGATTAAATCTATTTAATCGGTCGAAAAACCAAATTTGTTGAAGAAATGATAACAATCGCGCAACATGTACTGTTTTAAGTTTAGTCAATCAGATCTGATTAAGAACCATTTTGAGCCAACTAATTAAATGGTTTATATATTTGATATAAACAGGTTATAACTCAGATGTATTATCAAATAAAATAGAATGAACCTCTCGGTCTTAAATGCACAATTTCTCACTAGGCTGTTTCATAAACCCGACAACTCGAGATGCGATACACATATCATATGGACTTCTGGTTTATTTAGCTATGATCGCCGAAAAATGGGGGAATGCGTGGAATCCTCGATCCCAACGTGGGCCATTTGTTTGGGTAAACGCCTTTTTTTGTTGACGCAATACAATTTATCTCATGCAATAAAGTGTATCCCAAAAAATGGCCATCACCATTTTTTCATAATAATATACTACTAAACACTTGCGCTGATTTTCGGCACGCTTGTGCCAAGGGTCACGAAACCATACCTTGGAAGTTTGTCCGGTAAAACTTCAACCCAAAAAAAATTGCACCAAAAGTTTCGTAATTAAAGTTCAGTGGGAGTCACTTGAGCTATTTCTTAGTTATCACATTCATTTTCGCTGTTATCGCCATTTTAGAGCCTTTTGGCACGCTCGTGCCAATAAACAGCGCTACTGTTAATTTGAGCAGGGATCTTTCCCGATCATCGCCGAGCAGCTCGCGCGTGCTCGTGAAAAATTCAAGCAATGTTCCCTAAGCTGCTCGGCAATTTTTCACGAGCGAGCGCGAGGAAAAATATTGCTCCGAGCAGGTCGGAAAATCCCTGATTTGAGACAGTTTCACATTGCGACATTCAAAATTGTATGTCAAAAACTAAAAATCTTATACTATTTAGTCAGTAAAGTTATTCACGTGAAATCGTTTGAGATGAAGAGGTGGTTCTATGCTTTTGTACAAAAGGTACTTTGTGAAGTGACTCGCAATCCGATTATTCTTAGTTTCACTAATATCTCATATGAAAAACGTTCCCGAAATACTTGTTAGACTAACCACAAGATCAGTAGCCATTCTTATCGAATATCAAGAAACTGTTCTGAATTCTCACTTTTCAGCAATACTGTATTGCCAATACAGTAACTCTAGAATAATGGAAAGTCGTGGCAATGAAAGGCTCTTGTCAATCAGTCATTATCAGTGACCTATTGTATGAATTATACGGTATAATACCTTACTCACATAACCCTAACCCATTATTTGAGTGAAAAATTGAGTCACAAGACTAAAGTCGGAAATCGAAGATAGAAAATCGTTTTGAAAAACTGAAGAAATCTTCAATTCAAGTACTCAGTGTACATAACCTATGCTGCATAGGCTAGCATTAGTAACTGTGTAGGAGATCCACTTGAGCAATTTAATTACGACCACGATTCCGAAAGGTCGTGGCAATGATACAATACCACAATTGCTTTTAACGTTTACGTAATTTTGGAGAGTGTTTTGATTAGTTTAGTTCTTTACGGCCCGACTACCACATAATTCAATTTCAAGGCTCCACCATAAAAGATCACCTTGAGCAGCATCTGCTTTGACTTTGAGTTGGGATGACGGTTCTATTTTGGAACAAGATTGCATATGTGGTTTTACTCTACTGTATTAAAAGGATTTCATTCACTTCCTGAGTCCATAATAGAATTTATTTTTTGTACTACGGAGTTGAAACGGACATACTACGACGGCCATTCCCTGATACTTAACTCGGAACCGTAGAGACAGTAAGAAACCAAAACTATTTGCCCGTTTAATTATGCTCTAACGACATTTATTTTTACGAACATGTATATTTGTCCCTAGCTAACATGTTTGTGTATAGCAAGAATGTTTGCACTAATCCAATCACGAAATTATGAATTCCAAATTTGGGATTGATCTCAGGGTCTCGCGTTGACCAAGAAACTAGGTCTAGAAATATCATCAAAAGTCCGAAACGCCCATCTATTTACTTATTGACAACTTGTGCAAGTTGATGTTAACTACAATCTGTTGAATCCAATCACGAGTTTCAAGATTTTTTTTCAGCATAATCAGCGAATATTTAGACTACAGTCATCTGGAAAGCACATGTTGGTTACAGTTAACAATTCGTTTAGAAGTTAAGCCAGTTCCACTAACTTTGCACTTCTTTTCATTAACATGATGAGGAATCATTAGCAACCACTGTCATGGTTTAGTTCAATAAAACGTATTCAAAACTTCAATTTTATGTGTTTATATGAGATTGTCTATATTTGACAAAAAACAATTCTTAGTCTTTTTATGTTATACTTGGTCATGAGTCGGAAGTTCCGAAATAAATTGAGTGTTCTCATGAGGATATTATTACTGATCAAGGGTGACTTGAAGTACTTCCAACGTGAAATCTCTTCAAGACCAAAAGAGTCCCTAAGGATTCTTTGGCGCATTAAAAGACTTTTCGCAATGATCTTTTTCCATAACACCTGCGAGACGAGCTCGCAGTAGACTACCAAAATGCTGTTGAATGCAGTTTTCGCTTTGACAACTTTCAATATTTAAGTTGCGCTTTTTTTAGGCACGGGCGTGCCAAAAGGCTCTAAATCGACGATATTGACCACAAGATGGCGTCGAAGACTTCAAATACCCCCCCCAAGGTCCCCCTGAAATTAAAAATTCCAACTTTTGGTCGTATCCGTTTCCGTCCTACACAACCGGAAGTGGTCGTGTTTGATGAATTACGCCATGAGACTCCACGTAAATACTAAATTGGCACTCTTGATAAATCTCCAACGATTTTCAGACCCGATTTCTGACCGGAAGTGAGCCGGAAATGCTCTTCAAAAGCGGAATTAAGCATAAAAAGGCTTATAAAAGTTCTTGAAGAGGTAAAGCATGTTTTTATTTCACGATTATTGGACGGAAATGAACCGGAAGTGACATGAAAATTTAGTTTGGGATTTTATTCGGGTTCATTTTCTGGGTGATCTTGGTCATTTAGCTGACCATCATTTCCCCGAATATCAGAAGGACTCTCTTCAGGGTTTATATCAATGTTTCCAAAATCAAATTCTAGATTCGCTCTTATCTCGTCTTCAAACTCATCTTCACCTTCCTCATCAGAACCGGATATTTCAGAGTTTATTTGAAAAAAAGCCGAAAAGGGAGTCTTTTGGTGAGTTCGGTTTTGGAAGGAATTTGGATGATAAGGTCACATGATTTGATAAAAAGAGGAAATGAACTTCAATCATTATCGTAGGATTAAGTCTTTACCAGAATAATGGAACTTTACTTGGTATAATGAATACTTATGACATTTTTTGTCTTAGGCACAAGCGTGCCTAAAATAAGCGCAACTGTTATACGAAAATTAAAGCGCAACTGTTAAAATGCAAATCAGCTCTATGACTGGGAAGGCATGGTCCAGTCAAGATGCCCTGAGTGCAATGATTATAAAAAGTGAGGCAATAGCTGGTTTCAATACATTGCTCCCTGTCCACCACTGGCAGAAAAATTGTATTCAAGGATTAAAGTTCATATACTTACTCAACTCAGACTATTTGAACACGGGAATAACAAGTTCTAACACTAGGACTGGACATCGAAATGCAATGATTGGACTCAATGAAATGATTGGACTACAATCACGAAATTCACTTTAGTGATCGGTTAACCGAAATTCATTGAGATTTAAAGTCTCATTTATCGCCGCAGTATATAAACTGCGATTTCTGTACAAAGAGTTTAGTTTATGATTATCTAGAAACAACCTCAAACAAAAGGCACCATATTTAGGAGATCGAGGGTTACGGTTAGGGCTGATAAATTTGAAATTCGTTTCACTGCCCTGATAAATATAAATGTGAAATAAATTCAAAAGCGCAACTTAATGTGAGCGCAGTATAACTTTGAATCTATTTTCTTGGAGAATACTGTTTGATTCATACAATATCAAACGTGATTGTGCAATGAAGAAATCTTATTCGTTGAATTGGTAGTTAATCTCTTTTTTGTATCCGATATAATTTGCATTTATTCCGATAACAATAAATATAATATTGGGAAGACGAATTGCGCAGTAGTGTTGCTA
>SCLD01092070.1:0-12758 GCA_004367895.1 Oikopleura longicauda | reverse complement strand
AAGCTCAGAAATATTTTTCCAGTTCTAGCTCGGTATCGGCCACTGGATGGCTCCGAAGAGCAAAAATAAGGATCTAGGGTTATTCCCAAGGCCAAACTTGGTATATCTACCAATTTGCATAAAAAAATGTTTATCGAGCTAGATTTTGGAAATTCGATTCGAGGCGCGTCTTAAACCTACCTAAAGGAGTCATGTGAATTTAAATCTGAGCACTTCCGTATTTTTTGTTCAGATCATTGTTGGAAAGCAATCTTCTGTTGTATTTGAAGGAATCTTTGTATACTGAAGAAGGATATTTATGGCAGCAATATGTTTCTAATGATATATTCCAACGTGTGGGACTATTTTACAAATATTACGCCGGTAAGAATAAAAATTAAAAAACGATAATTAAATTGATATATTTATTTCAAAATTAATCAGAAATTTTAAGATTACTGCCTGCTATGCTCATCATTTTATCTAAAAAGTGGCCAAATAACCGACGAGAATAGTCTCGAAATGTTCCGAGATAATCTCATTAGAAGCGCTCTTGTCGATTTAAAAAAAATTGAAGAAATCATCAGGGTGAGAAAACTGAATTTCGTTTAAAAAATCCAACAAAATATCTTTAGACGAAAACGAAAAATTCTATTGGAGACTCAAAAACGTTTGTGAGCGAAGGACCGACTCCAAATAAGATAGGAACGAGTTGACATCAGGCGGCGTTCTCAAGTTTATGTACTCCATATAACGTAACAATGACGTCATCTTGATCAGACGCACTATTGGCTTCTGTACTTGTACCACTTTCAATGGAAAATGAATCTACCTCGGAGATTGCTGAATACATAAATTCCTCGCAAGTTTTTGGCTCTTACATTTCAAATATGAAAAAAGATTATCTCTATAATTTCGAATATTTCTTCAAAAAAGAATTTCCGAGCGAACTAGGATCAAGAGCGAGTTTATTAAAAGCTCCTACACTTTTTTTGAGGCAAAACACATTTCAAATTGGATTTGTTACTTTTGCCCTTTCCGCACTTTACTTGACGAAAAAGTTCTCCAAAAGTTCAAAGACATGAGTCGTTAAGTCTGACTCAAAAAATGAGCCAACTGTATTTATTGTACTGAGTATACATGCATGAGTCAGTATCATGACTCAAAAACCGTCCACAGAAATATATGTTTTGCTAACACGGCACTTTTCACAGTTTCTTTCAAATATATTTTAGAAAAATAAAAACGAGAAAATGTTTATGACCAGATCTGAATATGACCGATCGGTAAACTCCTTCTCGCCGGAAGGCCGATTATTCCAGGTAAGATTATAAAATATGACATACTTACGAGAGGGGCCTCTTTCCGATGGTCATAAGGTCCAAATACATTCCGCATGGGCGGTGTATGTCTCATTTTATTGTACATTTTAGGTTGAATATGCCATCGAAGCAATTAAACTTGGTTCTACTGCTATCGGTATTCAAACAAAAGAAGGTATACAAAATTTGATGTTTATTTTTCTACAGTCATTTTATTTTAGGATGTATCCTTGCTGTTGAAAAACGTATTACGTCACCGCTCATTGTCACAAGCTCAATTGAAAAAGTATTTGAAGTTGACAGGTAAATAAATATAATTCGATAATTCATATCGACGAATTACGTTGTTAATATGTTATGTAACCATTACGTTTTCAGTCATGTTGGTTGTGCCATGTCCGGATTAATTGCAGATGCTAGAACACTTATTGAAAGAGCAAGAGTTGAAGCTCAAAATCATTGGTTAGTTTTACATTTTCTAAATCGCATGTCGACTCTTTGTTTCAATTTAGGTTTACATATGACGAGTCAATGAAAGTCGAATCAATCACGTCATCAGTATCCTCTTTGGCTCTTGCGTTTGGCGAAGGTTCAACTGAAAAAGCACAAATGTCTCGACCCTTTGGTGTCGCACTCTTATTTGCTGGCGTCGATAAGAATGGACCAAGGTTTGATTGTGTCCATATTTCATCAATTTGTCATAAAATAATTCAGTTTATACTCTTTGGATCCATCAGGAACATATGTCAGATGTGATGCTAAAGCCATTGGATCTGGTGCTGAAGGTGCACAAGGATCCCTTGGCGATATTTATCATGCTGATATTTCACTCAAAGAAGCTACCAAACACGCCCTCACTATTTTAAAACAGGTAAAGTTTTTACCGTAAAGACATTACCCAATTTTATCTTTTGGAAATCGACTTTACTACTTGAAAACGTCAAAAACGTGATCACAGATTTTCACCTGGCCTTATCGCCAAGCAATTTACTGCTTTTAATCCCCACATGATGATTATCTCATTTCCCAGCCTTATCTCATCAAAGAACATATTAATTGATTACTTATAAAATGATCTAGGTTATGGAAGAGAAGTTGACAGCGACGAATGTTGAATTGGCAACAGTGACGAAAGCAGACGGATTCAAAGTTTTGACCGATGACGAAGTTAAATCTGAGATTGAAGCCCTTTAAAGGATTTACTCCAATTATTTGGTCACTTCAAAACTAGTACTTGTTCGTACTAATAGAATAATAGAGTTCAATTACATGTATTTACAAAACTTTACTTGTGCAAACAATTTCAGACTGATATAAATAAATAAAAAAACAAAATAAATATAAGAATATATTTTAGAAAATGGGGGACGTTAGACTAAGGTGCAAATATCAACAAGGTCAAAAGCCAATCCCCAATGTCAAAGAGACAACAACGTTGCAAGAATTACAAGGTTTTATCGAAGCTATATCTGGCTATGGGTTGTAACTTTAGTTGCATCCCTAATATAAGTTTTCGACCGAGCGACTAACAGTTATACGACATAAATGAAACTAGATAACCGCATACAACCCATCACAAGAGTTCCTGTAGCTTCTCAGAGTATTCGATTTGGTTATCCTCCAAAGAAACTAGATTTATCAAATGTGGCAACTAAAATAACTGAAATTGGAATAAAATCTGGCGAAACTCTTATTGTTGAAGGGAAATCTTTGGAGCAATGGCCCCAAGTAGTACCAGCTTCCGAACCAACCCCCAAACCAGCCCGACCAATCGTTGAGCCCGGAATAAGACGAAACGATGTCCCAGCTGACAATCATTGTTTATTCTATTCAATATATTTTTGTATAAATGAAGGAATACTTGATCAAAAACAAGCTCGTCAATTACGTCAGAAGATTGCCTTTCATATCCTAGAAAATCAAAATTCATATTCTGAAGCGGTTCTGGGGAAAAGCCCGCTAGATTATTCTGCCTGGATTCAATCAGATGCATCGTGGGGTGGCAGTATTGAGCTGAGAATATTTTCGGATCTGTTTCAAGTTCAAATTCACGCAATTGATATCATGACCGGCGTTGTTTATAAATATAACGAAGATAAATTTACTCAAAAAATAATGGTTTTATATGATGGAATTCATTATGATCCGCTCTATTGGGACTGTGCAATCGATGGACTCCCTAAACAGACTGTTTTTCAGTCAGAGGAAAGAACTGTTCACAATGCTGCCGTTGAATTAGCTCGAAAACTAAGAGTCGCAAGAGAATATACAGACACGGGGTCATTCAAAATCTTATGTGGCAACTGTAATAAGCGATTCACAGGTACGAAATGAATCAGAAACATTTGAAGAATTCACTGTCCGTAAAAAACTCATTCATTCGTTCAGGTCAAAAACAAGCAGTCGAACACGCAGAAAAAACTGGCCATTTTAATTTTCAAGAAATCTAAGTGTCTCAAATACATGTTAACACTTCTGTTCTGATTTTGTTTGAAATTGACTTTCAAAAGAGCATTTCAACAGTTCTTCATAGTTTTAAGTTCCGTTCGCACACAATGCACTTTATAATTGGCCCTTCAATGTCTTAAAATGCCAAGTTCGAATTAGAATCCTGGACATTCCTATCCTTAATAAATGTAAAATAAATTAACAACTACATTTTCGGCTGATCATTTTTTTTTCTTTAAGATATTAACGTTTTGTTCGAACAATCATAAAAGAATCGGTACCTTAGGATGAATCGACTACACCCTCAGCAGGTTCATCATCATCCTGGTCATGGTGGACACCATGCCCATCCCGCCGGTCATCCCGGCCACCCGATCGGATATAATAAAGATGATATTTACAATTGGTTTCGAACGTTGAATAATTGGAATAGAATCGACCTTATGTGTGGACTCCTTGATTTATGTCATCCATTCGAGGTAAAAAATATGAAAATATGAGGCAAAAAATATGAAAACGTTTTATCTAGGTTCGATATTTGGGTACATTTTTGGAAGAATTGGGAAGTAAAGATTACAGTGCCCTAAAAACTTATGAAGAAAAAGCAAATACGATAGAAAACAAACAAGAAATCGGAAGTCTAGAAGAAAATCCGGATAGAAGCCGACTTACAATTTATTTGACGCTGTTGAGGAGTAAAAATAGCTCCGTCGCTGCTGTATTTCATGATTGTCTAGACGATTACATGCAAAATTTTATTGAAACTGGCCAGATTCGACAACCGGGCCATCGTGTGGCAATACAGGAATACATGTTGCTTTTAATCCTTGCTGTCAGTCATCCTGCATTTAGTATTGAACAGAAAGAAAAATTAAGACACTTATTTGATACTATACAAGATGAAGTCAATCTTTCGCCACAGGTTTGTTAAGCGCTTCAGATCGAAAAAAAAATCTTTTTTTAAGAATTATTCTTCTCCGCCATATGAAGCACCATCAGTTTATACGCCTGGGCCAAATTCTGGTCCGCCAACAAATAATCAAAATAGACCAGAGGTTCATAGACCACGAAATACAGATCTTATTGATAAATGTCAAACGACCCAAGTATCACTAAAATCACTTGAAACACAAGTTTCAACTTGTGGGAAAATGCTTGGCGATGGGTAAGTTAATTCAATCGGCTGCCAGACATGTAACGAAATTACAATTTTAGTATGGATGACGAACTTGTGCTGGAAATTGATATAACATGGTCTGATAAAAGGGATAATTCAGTCAAGCGAACTCTAAATGAAGTTTCAATTTTAGAGCGCGATATGCGACACGGTGAGTTTAGTTTTGATTGATATTCACCTTGATACAAACTTTAGAACTACTTGGAATGAAAAAACGCGAAAAAGTTGAAGAATTAGAAAAATATTTCAACGGATTCAAAGGTATAACAAAAATATTTGTCTAAACTAAAATAAAAACATTTTCAGGATATAGTGTGAGAGAATACGGAAGAACGCCACCTCAAGAAGTCTATGAATCAATCGCTAACTTTATCGAGTAAGATAGAATAATGAAACTCCTATGAACTCTTATGATGAAACATTCTAATGTAAATTTCAGGTGCCTTGGAACTCTACCCGAAGATATTCTCAATGAAATGTTTATGAGGCGATTTCTTGGTAGAATGGATTGTCGGTAAGTTTAACATTAATTCCCATGATTAAGGTTAATCTCGCTATTTAGAATGGAAATGAGGGGGAGTGGACTTGATACAGAAAGTCGGTCTCCAACGCCACAAGATCGAGAAGATACAAAAGATGAAGTTTATTGGTGGTTACACTTTCATAAATTACAAGAATATCATAGTTACTTCCGAGGTAAACTCTTCTTTTCGACCAAATCGAAACCAGACTTCGAGTCAAACTCAAACAAATAATTTTTTTTCGTAGGATATACGTTGAATCAATTATTTTTATTTGGTGATAGTGAATGGTCGAAAGAGCAATTTCGCGACTGCCCAATTTGGGCAAAAAAGCGAATGCAAGATCTTTTTAAACATGTTCGGTAAGTTTGAAACTTTTTTGTGAGATTTTTCCAGATTTTCCGCATTTCAAACATTTTTCAACATATCATCCGTTTTGCTAATTAACCATTTGGTAAGAAAATCGTCGGGGTATACCGGTTTAAACTACCGAAATGACCACTTCCGGTTGAGTTACTTCCGGTTTTCTTCATGCTTGAAAGTAAGCCAGGAGTGGCCATTTCGGGAGAGCTCCTAATTGGTCAACTTCGGGCTTAGTATGAGTGCTTGGGCTAAGATTGAGTGTGTTCGGCCATGATTTTTTTTCACTTAAAATAATTCCCAACCAATCAGATTACAACGGAACTCCACGACGTCCTTTGAAAATTCAACCAATCAGATCCAAGTTCATCAAACACCTTTACCCACGCCTATTCAGCAACCTACGCAAACGCATATAGTGAATCCAATAATCCTACCAAATCATCATTTTCCGCCCGTTATCAATCCGCCATTTACAAATCCCTTTTTATCAAATCACATTAGACCGAATCCCGCCCACGTATTTCCGCCACGAATAAACGTTGCTGAAATAAGTATGGGTTCCCTGAATCCTGATGTTCCTATTGGTCACCTTGAAGGTGCACCTCGAATATTAGCACCGATTCAAAACCAGCCAATTAGTTTTGGCCAACTAAATCCTAAAGGAGACTAGGATACCAATTGACATATTGTAGATTTCAATGATTTTCATTGGTCAATTCTAGGATTAGAGCTTGAAGTCTGTGTCAATGATTCAGAAATAAATCTAGAACAAAGTGTTGGAAATGGAGACCGTCCTTATAGATGGGACACTCCAAGAATGGAATGGTTAATTAGCCAAATGGATAAATACAGTCCTAAGAGGGGGTTTCAGAATCCAAAATGTTCAATATTTAACTGTCTATCATTCGTCGTCTAATATTCGACGAGAATGTCCAAAAGGCTGATTATTGTCAGCCGGCGCCATAAATCGATTTTGAAATTCTGGTCGCCACGAGATTCATAAGGGATTGAGTGAGACCCCCTCTTGAGCCGGAAAATCAAAACTCTAACAGAGTCATTGAAAGAATTAATCCCAATTTACTTAGAGCCAATAAAAAACAACAAGACGAAGACCAAGAATATGGTACGTTCTAAATATTATTATTTATAAATTTATATTTTTGCTTAGATCCAGATGATTCTGAAGGTGAAGATAATTATGATTCTCATCGTGATACAAAACGAAAACCTCATTCTAGAAGTCCTCAAGGTAGAGTATCTTATTTTTGACTGGCCCCAATGATAAAAAACTGAATTTAGGAATGTCTCATTCTGCATCAGCTCCTTCAAATGTTGGCGGCCAAGGTCGTTCGCGTATTCCCAATGAGACTGACGATTCGGATGAATCGAGGTCAACCAATCAAAATCAAGAATCACGTCCTGGATCTTCCCGTGGAAACAAACGTGATCAAAGGTTTAAAAAAATTAAAATCCAAAAAAATACATAAATAAATTTTTTCAGAAATATGCATAACGACAGTAGACCTGGAATGCATCCTCAACAGTATAATAAAGTACCACAACAAATAAATAAACAGTTCAATCAACCACCAATTCCACAACACATGGCAGGTCCACAGCACATAGGAGTAAGTAACGCATGAGATTCGTTCGTCCTATATTGGAGCCTTCCCTGGTCCATAAAGCCCTGATCGGAATGTTCTGATTGATTGTTAAATGCATGGTTAACGTTGAATGATTTAGATCCAACTTCAAAATCAGTCTGCTTGGCACCACGCCCAAGCAGTTGCGAATGCTCAGGCTCAAGCTGCTCAGGCACGAGAGCGCGAAAGACAGGTATCAATGATGAATGTGCACGGCGTGCAATTTTTGTTTTAATCTACTTTAATTCCTAGAACATGGATAACAACGATATGCCGATGCCAACAGGACCGTTTCCACCGTTTGCTCAAATAACTCATCCTAATGGGATACCCCTAATGCCGCCTCCAATAATGACTGTTCCAAGTCATACAATGCCAAATCAACAAAATATTCAACAGCACTGTAAGTCTTATTTTTTATGGTTTTCGATCTGAACAAAAAATAAGATTATGCACAAATGATGAATGCACGGAATGGTCCAAATCAACAACTTGATCCGAATCAAATAATGCAGCAACATATGCAACATCTTAATATAACTGATCTTCACAGGATACAGGCGGGGGCGTTTTTTAACAATCCGCCTCCGCAACAACCTGGTAAGTTATAACAATTGCCGACTACTGGTAAACAACTCGAATCTAATCATATTTAAATTCCATTCTAGTGCAAGCTCAAATGATGAATAATCCGCCCTCGTTTCCGTTTCCGCAGTCTCCTCATGGACAGCATCCCCAACAACCAAATCATCAACATCAACAACAGCAGCAACATCACCAGCAGCAGCAACAACAGCAGCAGCAGCAGCAACAACAACAACAGCACAATCAACAAAAGAAACAAAAGCAACGATCAAATAATTCTTGTTATAATTGTGGTGCCCAGGGACATCCAGCGGAACAATGTCCCGATGAAGGTACGTCACTTGGATTTATGGTTTTTAGTTCAATTCAATAACATCTAAAAAAATTGTTTAGAATGTCAAAAGAATCAAAGAGGGGGTGGAGATAATAGTTTTGGTTTGAATTATGGCCCGAATCCAAATCAGAACCCCCTTGATCGCGTGGGCGGTGAAGTCCCGCCTACGCGTCCCAAAGAAGATTCAAAAAGCGATCCTAAACAAGCTTCGCAACAACAAAGAAAACAATAATTTAGATTATTTTATGTCTTAAAAGTTCAAAAATGCCTTGAAGTGAAACCGGGGTTCTCTATGAAAGTGGGGTACTCTTAAAAATCTGTTGTCCTGTCGTTTTCTTATCTACGCGAAACCGACTGGATCAACACGGTCAGGCCCACCCAAACCATGTCTACTGTCTATTAGACATACAACAGTCAAAACCGTTAAAATTGTGGCAAGTATCACAACCAAAAAAATTACAAAAAATCTAAAAATTCTAAAAAAATGAACTCTCTCTGAATTCAGGAGTCACAAAAATTAAAGTTTTGTGTCACGAAGTATGAGTCATACATAATTATGAGTCATGACCAGTTACATGACCCATAAATCCTTAAATTGAAGAAAATCGTGTGAAATGAGTAAAAAAACCAAAAAACCCAAAAAATGTGCGCAATGCTCAGAACTGCCTATTTTCTATTGCAAAAAAATCTCGACATGGTAATTTCAAATCATGATTCATTATTATGAGTCATGGTGTTATACCGCGTTATAATTCTGATCTTTATCACATGATATCAGAAGATATCCAATTTAATCCAATTTACACCAATTGGCGCACTCTTTTTAACCCTTCTCCAATATAAAACCCAACTTGTGATCACAGATATACTAGGGTTTCCGCTGGGAATTTCCCTTAAACAATTTTAAATGTGGGCAAGGTCCCCATAATGTGTCATATAGCATTATTTCATTGTTCGTAATGTATTCTCTTTTTGAGGGAAGTCCGACGAACTTGCTGATATTAAGGGTAGCCGCTACTCAAAAGAGTCTGTTTTGGTATTCCAATTAGACCCCATTAGACATTAGTTTTCAATATGACGTACCATGCTCTTCTACGTTTCATTTTGAAAGCCCTCTTAAGCAAGTCATGTGACCAAAATGTAACTGCCCCACAGACCAAATATATATATATGAATACCGCTGCTTGTACATACATGTCCCCTTAAAACTACTATAGTGCTAAACAAGAAGCAATATATAGATTTTTTGGTATTCCAGGACTATGGAATTAGGATTCAAGAAAACCTTATGGTTGACCAGTTTGATTTATCCTTATATGAAACCCTGTCTTACCTTGACCTAGGCGATATGTGATAGTGAGCCAGCGTGCCAATTCCTATGCCATGGGAAAAACATAAAATTCACGCTGCCCCTCTATCATTGAAGAAGTATTACCGATTCCGCTTTATTATAAAACGCCCTTGAACCGCTGGTTAACCACATTGGCGCATGACTTGTCATAAAGTGGTACAAAATGACCGGACTTTACCCCCAATTTATTTTACTGTAGATAATTATATTATTTAGCCTCTGTTGAGATTTTTAATAATTTGGGAAACTGAGCTTCTTTTTAATTTTGTCGTTTTATAATAATTCTTCATTCTGTGTGACTTTAACGAAAAAAAAACTCAAAAAACATGAAAAAATAAAAAAATAACAAAATTGGAAAAAAACCAACAAAAAATTGAAACCTTTAGTAATTATTTGTTTTTAGAATGGCGCCACAATCGAAATCTCAAAATGAAAAGCATAAGGCGATATTGGCTCAGTTGTTACAACGCGAAGACAATAGATATTGCGCGGACTGCAAAGCCAAATCTCCGAGATGGGCTAGTTGGAATTTAGGTAGGCAAATAAATATTTATCCTGAAAATGATCTCCTATCCAAACTAAAATCAACTATTTCAGGAGTCTTTGTATGTATTCGCTGCTCTGGTATTCATCGAAGTTTGGGGGTCCATATTTCAAAAGTAAAGTCGATTAATTTGGACACTTGGACACCAGAACAAATGCAATCAATCTGTTCGAAAGGAAACGAATGGGCTTCCAATTATTATGAGGCTAACATAGCGTCGAGCTTCCAACGTCCATGTAAGCTTATTAATTACAAATAAGATAAAAAAGGTTCACAAAACTAAATCTGTTTTCAGCCAATGATAATCAAAAGATGGAGAGATTTATTCGCGAAAAGTATGAAAGGAAAAAATATTGTTCATCAGCACCACCAGCATTAAGGGATTCCTCGGCTCTTGGACTTGATGGAAGGCCACAGGTATTTAATTTTGACATGTCATACAAATTTAACTCATTTTAACAGCAAAAGAAACCTCAACAACCCTCAGTCGCACTGCCAAAACAAAACGCATCAAGAAATGTCACAACAACAGGTAGAAAACTAAATTTTCAATGTGAAAACTATAAAATGATTGATTAAGCAATTCCAAGAACGAAAGGAAGAGGCAATGGTTTGGGTGATTTGAGTCCGCAAGGTCCTGAACCTCAAGCGGTAAGTTATAATTACTAATAAATTGAGTTTTATATTTTGCATCCTGAACAATTTATAGTTTAATCTTAGCCTATTACACATGCAGCACAACCGGCTCAATCTGGATTTGATGATTTATTGGGTTTATCATCTCATGGTCAACAACCAGCACCGCCCGCACAATCATCTGGGTAAGATTCATTTATTGTTTCTTTGAGTTGTTGATATCCTGCAATAAGAAAGTATGATTTATATCATGTTATTATTCTAGAGCTGCTGATGATATTTTTGGAGACTTTGAATCAGCGCAACCAGTAGTAGCAGCAACGGCATCACAACCACAAGCAACACAGCAAGCAACAACAGCATCGACAACAAGTGAACCGGGAAAGAAAAGCAATGCAGATATTCTTAGTTTATTTTCACAAGCACCACAACAGCAACAGTTCAATCAATTCCAGCAGCAAGCACCACAGCAACAAATGTTTGGAAATTTTTCCCAGCAACAATTTTCACCGCCACAACAACAACAACAACCAACTGGCGGCTCATTTGATATGCTCGGATTAGGTAACTCGACCTTTGATGAATTATCAATGACGATCTCTAACATATCTAACGGAATAAAATATCATATTCTGCTCACAAATAAGAGAACGACTCGCCGAATAAACAGTATAGAGGGCGCCATTTCAGAGAATATGATATTTTTTCCGTTACAGATGATATTTTTACATTTTTTATTTCCAGGAAATCTTGGATCACCAACAAGTCAGCAAGCGCCCGCTCAACCACCTTCACAAGCAGCGTTCATGGCTGCAAATCCGTTCATGGCTCAAGGTCAAAATCAATTTCAAGGCAAGTTTTAGAAATTTCGACGATTGTATGAGACTTGATTTAGGAGGAGGGTTCCCCCCTAATATGCAGATGGGTCAAAATATGGGTGGTATGCCGCAAAACGGTAATCCTATGGGTCAAATGGGAGGTCAACCTCAAATAAGTGGTATGGGAGGTGCATTTGGTGGAATAGGAGGACAACAAATCAGTGCTGGGTTACAACAACAGCCACCACAACCTTCTAATAATCAATGGAATAATCAAATGAATCAACTTAGTAATAATTTTGGTGGAATGATGAGTAATCCGATGGGTGGCGCTAGTGCAGCTCCTGCTCAAAACCAATCTAATCCATTTGCCGATTTAGGTTCGTTTGAAAAGAAACCGAATCCGACAAATGCAGCCTCTAACTCGCTTAATATTGATCTATGGGGTTGATGAACTATTACGTAATCCCTATAACGTAATACTTATGTAGAAATTCAACCTAGGAATTCATCCTACTTATATAAACTTGAAATCCATTCTAAATGGAGCTTCTTCAAATTCTTACGTTGTCTCGTACCGGAACTGTGCAATTATTCTTTGTTGCCATTTGAAAAAAACCTGATACTTTAACCGGAGACTATATAAACGTGTTCAATAAAATATATATAAATACAAGTGTAGTATCAGTGCAGTAGTTTTTATTGTTGAGGTCAGGAAATCATTTGCGGCTTTGATTTGGCGAAATGAAACCAGAACGTACATTTTTCAGTTCGTTAATTTTGTATTTATGTCCGATTCTTGACTTGTTTTCAAGTCGTTGCGGATTCTTTGGTGATAGATATTTTGAAATTGTGCCTTGTAGAGTTTCGCTTAAAATTTCAAATTTAAAAGAGATGGGCTTCTTCTCGATGATCATTTTATCGGAACTCCGCATGAGGGGTAATGAGACTTGACCATAGGGAATCTTCAATTCGAAAACGTACCTTAGTGTTCCTGCAAATGATTTCGACGTTGGACTGAGTGTGCGAGTTTGATC
>SCLD01092058.1:0-12760 GCA_004367895.1 Oikopleura longicauda | reverse complement strand
ACTAATCCAGGTCTACTGTAATTGACGTCACGAAATGGCCATGTACACTTGGCCATGTAACATGGCCCATGTTTGACTCAGAATTGCTGATAAAAATAGGACGGCCAAGTGTGTCGCCATCTTTCTATTTGTGTGCACATCGCCCGTGCAGTTCCATGAAAAGGCCCTCACTACAAAAAAAGAGGAACCGATCTGCTAATGTGTGTTTCGCCACAGTCTTTTCATGGAACTGCATGGACGATGTGCACACGAATAGAAAGATGGCGACATACTGCGACATACTTTGCCGTTCTATTTTTATCAGCAATTCTGAGTCGAACATGGCCCATTTCGTGACGTCATCGTTCCCCCTTCTTTATAGCGCCAACGAGAGTCTGAACAACTGACTAGACTATTCCCTTGATATACCCGCCAGAGTGTTATACCCACACACGATGCAAATGGTATTTGATTGTGAAATTCGTTTTTGTAACGACCATAGAATAGGTGGTTGCCAGATGGAGACGTGTCATGTCTCCAAGTGGCAAAAAAATCATGTCTCGAAGTGGAAAATTGTCTCGGAGTTGCATATTGTGTCTCGAAATGGCAATTCCGGTCAAAAATATCATCATAAATATCATCATTAAACTCTTTTATATTCGGATTCTGCTTCGAAAAACCCTGTTCGGATCAATTTGGTCCGACAAAACTCACTTCTGCGAGTTGTGAAATTTTCGATGAATGACCATTTCGAAGCGCACTAGTGAGGTTAATTAACATAACGGACTGTGTGTGATGTATTGAGTTGAGAAAAAATCACGTGGTGTTCATGTTTGATAGAGTAGATCAAGACAATTTCTGGCAAGTTTTTGCCAGTTGCTTTTACCCGCGAGCCGTCATTTTGAGAAATTCTGACCACATACAGTCACTGCCCTATTATAACGAACCTTGTTTGGCCCATGACTTGAGGGGTCGAGTTCGTCATAATTGGGCAGTGACTTCAGCCGTCAATTTGCGACATATTGACCAGCTGGTTGAAATTGTTAGCCGATTAGGCGTGAGAAAGTATCACACTCTAAATTCGGCCCAATTTAACCTTCACGGCTCTTAGGCAAGACTATTATTATTTGGCCAGCTTTTCAGAGGAATTGGACTGTCTAACGGTGAAAATGTTGTTTCAATATTACGCTATCAAACTTTTTGCAACTTCGAGACATTTTGCCACATCGAGACATGTCTCCAACTGGCAAGTGTCTCCAACTGGCAACCACCTCTATAGAATAACTAACCAGGTTAGTCTAATCTACTCAGTACTTTGAACTTGTGCTGGGTCAAGTAGTAGCTGACACACACACACACACACACGTGCTGGGTCTAAGCCCTCTTCTAAAAAGTAACTCAGAACATTAAACTCTCAACTTGTTGATAAAATTAAACTTGTATATTAAACTTGTCCGGGCTGTGCTAAGTACCAAGTCTTGACAAAGTATGTCTTAACGTTTAAAACTGCTCCGGAAATTGAGACATGAGTAAGAAGCCAATAGTGTTGCTATGTCAAGAGGTAAAGTAAAAACGACTGTCATCAGAAATTATTATGTCGATGTCATTAGAAATTATCATGTGTAGGTAGTTATGGAAGAAACTGATGGAGGAGAACGGCAATTGATGTTGTGGAGGAAAAAAGACGCAGACCTGAGATGCAACTTTAAAATTGTGTCAAAGACGCAAAAATGAAATTTTTCACTAGCGACGATTTCCCTAATTCTTACGTTTGAGTGCATTTTTAATATGACAAATAAAATTATTTTGGCATTTTTTTGTAAAGTACAGACTGTCCCTGTTCTTACATTACATTTCGCCTATTTCTATTTCGCCAAGTGATTCCACCTGATTCAACTTTACATTTCGCCTATTTTTTGATATCGCCAAGTCTTGATTTCGCCAATTGACTATATCGCCAAGTTGCCGAAAGGAAAAGAAATTATTGGCGAGATGTAGAATATTGGCGAAATCAAAACTTGGCAGAATCTACATAATTGGCGAAATCGAGTCCTCCCGTGCATTGATTACTTCACAGTGAATCGATATACGGTAGATGTATTTGGCACGGTAATATGCAATGGCGACAATGAGCGAAATCGATTTCCGCAGCAGCTGAAGACGTTTCACGAAGCAACTCATATTTGCGGACAAAAGGGTCTGTGGTTTCCAATGGATACTCATACATTCAAGATGAAGATGGACATGTTTCAACAGTCGAGTACTAGTCAATTCCAATTAATGTGGACCGGTGCGCGACGCTACAACGAGAGTCACTTCATTTTCAATGGAACAATGTTTGACGTCACATATCTGGAGTCATGCATAATGCCGTCAAAAAAAGAAGCTACCGATCGACCTTATGCCGTCAGTTCATTCTTGTTAAACTTCATACTTTATGTCTTCTTTGTACTTCAGATCAATGTAATTGACGATGATGCACTGTGTGTTTGCTCGACACGGGGCCTTTTCAAGGACGAAATACCTAAAGTCGTGCTTGAAGTTGCGATCATACTGATTGTATTTGTTGCTGTCATCGTGACCATAATTTGCTTATGGAAAAAGTTGAAACAAGTAACTACTGATTTATGTAAAGGGGATAGCTAAAGCGTTAACTGTAGAAGCAAATTATCGGCGAAATAAAAAAAACCTCCCATGTGACGTCTCTCACTAACTGCTTTTCATGGTTTGATGAGAAGTGATCTGAAAGAAGAACATTAGTAACCCATGAAGAGTGAAAGAAAGCGATCACGAAAAGTACGATCCAGCTTTCAGTTGTGCAGCGAAATCGGTCGAATCATCGTTCAAATAGACTGATGTTCTTGAACTGGTGTGGCTAGTAACAAAAAGTGTAATAACGTAAATAGTAACGCTACTCACTTTTCTGGCAATTTCTCGGCTCTTTTTTCAAATACAAATATTTGACCCGTCATCAATAACTTCGCTTTGTTTTTTATCACGCCATTGTAAGAGATAACAAGAAACTAAGTGAAAAATGGAGCTATTTTACCATCCCGTTTCGCCACCGGCCCGAGCGTGCGAATTACTCGCCAAGTTCCTGAAGCTCGATGTGAAAGTGACGACGCTGGACCTGTTCCAAGGTGAACAGATGAAACCCGAATTCGTCGCGCTGAACCCGGCCCATTGCGTGCCAACCTTAAAAGACGGCGACTTTGTCCTGTGGGAGTCGCGCGCCATAATGCAGTACATGGCGAACAAGACCAAGTCAACATATTATCCCACCGATCCCGTTGCCCGGGCCAAGGTTGACTTCTTGTTGTGCTGGGATATGGGCGATTTGTACGCGTCAATCATGGCCTATCAGTACCCATTGATGGGTTTCCGGCCCATGCCAAAAGATATTGGCGCAATGGAGAGCAACTTTCGCGCTAAGTTGACATTTCTTGATGAGAATCTGATCAAGGGACCCTATTTGACGGGCGATGCAATGACAATTGCTGACATGTCGCTTGCGATTTCATTGACAATGCCAGAAATCATCAACGTCATCTATGACAAATATCCAAAGATAAGCGCCTGGTTGGGAAAAATGCATGCCCATGCCGAGTGGAAAGAGGTCCAAGCCAAGTTCGAAACGCCAAAGAAAGAGTTCCAGGCCAAGCTGGCAAGTCAGCAGTCCAAGTTTTGAGTGATTTTTACTGCAGTAGTTTATCATAACATTAGTAACTTTTAGAGAATCTAACAAATAAAATAGAACTTGCTTGACTCATTGTTCAAACTGATATCAACGGCTTAGTTTGCGAATGTCAATGAAAAACTGTAGATGGTACTGAGCAAGCGTCACGATAACATTTTTAAATGTGACTTACGACTCTTCAGCGGGCCGTACTATGCATACTTTGTGACCACTTTTATGAATATGCTTCGCAGACTATGGTCATCTGAGTCGCATAATAAATGTCGAATAATGATTTCATAAATAAAATCTATTCAATTACTGTGCGTCAATATATTTTGGCCAATATCAAGGTTAACTGTACTCGATGAGGATGCGAAAAAGCACACATGTCAGCTGCTTGTTGGGTCTCAGGACAAAATAGTAGAAACAAAACTGAAGCGGATGAATAATGACGTTCAGGAGCAGTGTACGAAATCATTAGATAGTTGTTTCATGCGGCGAGAGACGCTTTGCATTACGAATGAACTCTTGGCACTTTTTAGTGTTTGCTGAACCAAAAAAAATGTCATTGTGTTAACTGTATTAACTATTATTACTCTCAATTTAATTTTTATTTCCCAATAACCCCCTTGCACTCGTTCCGAGCAACGGCATTGCCACCATCTTGATTTACTCTTTCATTTGTTGTACTATGAGGGTAAGTCGTATCAAATTCCGCCATTTGGCTTATAAACACAGGTTTTAAGCAATATTGGGGTGTTTGTTGGTCATAGATGACTAATATCAATACTCTGGGTACAAAAACAGTACTTTTCTGTAACAATTCGAGTCAGGTGCGTCTGATAGATTGATCTTATCAAAGTGAGAAGAGTTATGAGCAATATTTTCAACCTTTTGGATATGTTAAATTACTCATAATAAGTGTCCTAACTTTGTGGTCGACCAGTGGTCGTTCTGTGATCGATAGGACTCCCACTTTCTCAGGCGCTCAAGTTTAGATGCCAAGGAACTGACTGTGCAAAAATCAGAGTTCTAGCTCAATTATTAGTACTCTAAAGGACTTGCACTTAAATGACCAAAATTGAAAATTTAAACCGCAATAAGTATTGTAAAAAAGTACTTTTTTTCAAAATGGACTTCATGAGTCTTCATCAACGTGTTTGTCTTGGCAAGGGATTTCGATTGATGTATTAAACTCATGCAATGTCCGATTCGCGTTAATTCCGAGATAATCTGATGAAAAAAAACGACCAAAAAATAGTGATTTCTTGGAGGTCAACCACAGGCCGTTTTGAGGTCGGCCGACTTAAATTTTTTGGTTGCAATGTAAGATTGGGTCAAGAAGTGCTCATTGGTAGCAAAAAATAAGTACCTAAAGTTTTTTATTAGTACCCAAAATCGTTTGCACTTAATTGGCTAAAAACAGTTCTTTAAAGTACTATTTTAGTACCTAAAATGCAGTTTTGAGCTACGAAACTCAAATGACCGTGATCTACTCGCCAAGCTCTTTCATTTGATGTATTATGCGGGTAGGTCATGTTTTTGTGCGCCATTTCGGTTTCAAACACACCACTTGTTTCCACCCCCGGTGTTGCACGAAACGTGCCAATATCACATGTCGCTGTCGAAAAGGCGTGTGTCAAAAGTAACGCAATAATTCAACTCACTTTTGTGGAACTATTCTTCTCAATGACTATTTTGAATTTACTATGTTGAATTTGCATTTGCATTTCGCGTACGGGCGAGAAAATGGACTGCAAAAAAGGCGACAACAAAATCTGCAAATCAGATGCCCACATCGACCTGAACGTCGATATGATCGGAAACACTAATGCTAAACTGGTTTGCACCTCTCCAGTTTCTTCGTGTCTTGAGTAACAAAAAACGACTTTACTGACTGTTTATTGTTAGCTGTAGTAGTGCACACTTGGTATAGTCTAGTTTTGAAAGTCACGCATATAGGTACTGGGCAGCGTCAACCCATGCACTTGATAGAGGGTTTCGTTGAGCTGTCTTACTTTGGCGTTCATGCGTTCAATCGTTTCATCACTAACCAGTGACCAAGGGTCAAAGTCACTCGTTGAATTGCGTTTAAATTTCGTCGAATCATCGCCAAACATACAGTCAAACGCATCATGGTCGTTTGCGGGAAACGCCAGACAGCCCAAGAAAAAGCCAATCTTTTTCATTTCGGGCACTGGATTGGCCTTCAGATCCTCGTAGAAAATTGGCAGCGTTTTTCGCGTCTTCAAATTTCCCTCGTACAGCCGCAGCCAACGATCAGCACGGCCGATTTGCTTTGACGATCGCAGCCAGGACTCTGACTCGAAGTCTTCCATTGTGGCACGTCCCGTGTGATGATCAATTTTGTTCTTAGATTTTTTGGTGCGGGCAATGCCCATTAAACGATTGAAATTGGCGAGGATAGCATCGAATGGTGAGCGAATCAAAATAATGGCATCATTCAACTCGCGATCGGCTTTGAAGTTATGGACCTTGACGGCAATGGTCGAGCCATCTCTCCAATCGGCCAGTTCGCCCTAAAATTACTATACATCAATTTAGTACTATCTCACTAGAACTATTATCAATAGTAAACTGGTTTACTATCTAATAGTGTTAGAAGATATAACCAGAACGTACCAGAAAGCCGCCTTGGTACAGGTTGTTGTCATTGTAAATGCTACCCGTGTAGTAGCCCGTGTACTCCTCAATCAAATAGCGCACCCACGTGTTTCCCGAGCCCGGGTATGAGCTCAACGAAGTCAATGGGAAAGATCCCTTTTCACCAAATTTAACGGCTGTGCAACGACCAGATGCCTCCTTTTCCGTCGCCTCTTGTACAAGTTCTTCCTGTACATGCTTCAACCACTCATCTTCTTTTGGTATGAAGTCACTGAAGCGTTTACTAAATAATAGTGTCAGTAACAACAGTGCTGCTGCCGTGCTACTGAGCAGGACAATGTTACTGAATTTCATCTCTTTTTTATTTAACCCCACTCTTAAGAACTCTAAGTCAATTGTTTTTTGTGTAAACGTAAAGAAAGTATAGTGTGAACGTTTGTGTGAACGTAATCAATCTGAGGGCGCCCTTTGATCAAGTACGTTGTTAGTATTACGACAGTGCTGACGGCTTGAGTATAGAAACCGGCTTGATCGCCCGTCATTTTGAAGTTGTTGTTCATTGAATTGTAACACATGTTTCACTTGTAAATGACTCATCGTTCAGTGGCTATCACTTTTCGCGCCTGGACAATGCAGATAAAAAGATTCAGTCGTGTTACTATCACGATGACGTCTCGAACATGGTTCCAATCTATCAGGAGGCACAATCAACATGGTCCCGTGGGCATATGCTGAAACAGCGTCGATTTGGTCATAGCTCGATTCTCCACGCACAGGGCTTGTATCACATTGGCGGTGGGCTCAATTTATAAGAGTTCAGCAGTCAACAACGGCGCCGAGCGTTGGGACTATATTTATGATGGAGCAGATGCTTTGATTGTGACGGATTCAGATTTCGAGCCATATACTGGACCACTGACAAAGGAACCGTTTAAATGGATTGGTGATGCCGTTCTCCAATCACGACTTATCTACCATCATAAGTCTGAATCGGGCAAGCGACAGTATGATCGGGAGCAAAAACAACATGTACTCGGTCGTGCCCATCCAATCCGTGATTCCATCCAATCCGTGAATCCGAATCAGCAAATGGTCAAAAATAGGCACATTACGTAACAATCATCAAAAATAGATAGTTGTGACCCACACGAGACAACCCTAGCTTAAGATTCACCACGTGCGTAGGCGTTTTCGAGTTGTCTCTCCCAGGTCATTACATGACGCCGAAAATGCAAATAAGGCGCGCGACCAGACTGTTTTTCATCGAAACTTTTTTAAAATCTATTTTTCATGGAAACTTTTTTGTTGATTAGGATTATTATTTTCGTTTTTCATCGCAAAAATGTTGTATATAATCGCAAAAAAAGTGTTGTTTTTCATCGCAAAAAGAATGCGATGAAATACATTTTGTGTTTTCAAATATGCGATGAAAAGCAGCGAAGTCCAAATGATCACTATTGGTAAGTGTGTTGCAAGGTTCAACAGTGACACGGCTCTGGATGTTAATTTTGTTTTGATGGCCCAGATTTTCGAAACCGAACGACAGGTAGGAGAATTCAAGTTGGGAGCCAGTCTCGGCACTGCCGTCTGATTTGCATCATTTTATGACCGGCGTCTTCAAATGTCACGATCATTTTCTTCTACTACTTAAGTCATCTAGTACTTTTAAAATCATCTGAGACTAGAACGGTGGTCTCGGGCCTCATTTTGGACATTAAACCTTCAATTAACAAATCAAAGCCACTGAAGATAAGAATTAGTTGCGGCGACTTAACGGGTACCCTCTGTATCATATGCTAGAATGACAGGCTAAGAAAGTCAAGCACTGAATCACGTTGCTTCATCAAGTTCGTTATAAAATTTATTATGGGGTCCGTTGCCTGTATGATTGAGCTAGAAGAAAGTCAGCCTTCGCTTACAGAATCGAGCCAGTTTCTTGTTCTTGCAAACTAAATGCACGTTCTTTATTCAAACAACTACGTTCATTTTACAGGTCCACATTCAAACAGGTGCAGATTATGTGTCTCGATCGTCGGCGCGTTCTTTGATTATATATATTTGATTATAAATGATTATATATAAAACTGTTGTATTTATAACTGATGTTCCCAATATATAACTGATGATTGGTGCGAGAGAGAACAACTATTGGGAACCATCTCTCATGCCTCGTTCAAAAAAGTACATTTGAAACGACAATCAGCCCTTAAGGATCAAGTCGTCGCTTATATCACTACTTTTTTGAATCTCTCTTTTTGACGGTTATTTGATGGGGCACACTAACCTAGCTCTAGAACCAAGGGAAACAGCGACTGATCCTTAATATATACTGACACTTTTTCTGACTGAGCTGTTCAGCACACAAAACTTATAACGAGTGAGCATAAAATAACGAGTGAGCATATTATAACGAGTGAGCATATTATAACGAGTGTGCATAAAAAGTGAGAAAAAATATGCACACTCGATATAATATACTCACTCGTTAAATATGCTCGGTCGTTAGGCACTTCGCTGATCTTGCCTAATTTGAGGCGTGTCGCCTTCATTTACGCCGATTCGTATTGTTACTTGTACAGAAGACTTCAATTCGGTCTTGGAAAAACTCCCAATGCAACGTAAACACTTTTATGCCGAAGCGGCCAACGACTTGAGCAAATGAAGAAAGAGGCAGGAAAGAATAACTTACCACAAGACAATTCAGTCAGTAAAACATCACTCAACAAACACTACTTTAAACGACACAAAACGCAAACGATGCGATCGAACTGCTCAAATGTTGGCTTTTTTTAACATCTGTGCAATACACATATATTTTATGATGGTTTCTTTGTATCAGCCCGGTTAAGTCACTCACCACATTAGCAGTCATCCAGGACCACTTGAGTCTATTATCCTAATAAATCTATACAACCTCTCTATTCAATAAGTTTACTACTGATGCTAAATGTTGCAGACTTTTGCGTAAAAATTGGCGCTATCAAAAACGAAAGTTGCTGTGGCTTTAAGGGACCGCGGTCACAGTACTTGTGAGTCTTAGTCGTTTGATTTTTTGACAAATAGTGTTGGCCTCGTAATGGGGCACTGACTTACACTGTTTAAACGACTAAGGCTCACAAATACTGTGACCGCGGTGATGACTAAACAAAGAGTCTTAATCTCGGTGTACAATTGTAACAGAGTTTTCTAGTTTATAACTTGTATTTATAAGTTATAAAGGCATACTTACCAGGAATGCTCTAGGTTTAGTCTGATAAATTTCACGACATTTTTCACAAGAAAGTTTAGAATATAATTAAGGGGTTATAAAAGACATAAAAATAGGTTGAAATTAGCTTGTAGGCACCTTATAAAATGGCCGGTGACTAAACCGGACGATTTGCTTCTAAGAAATTTGTCCGATGTCAAAACCGGTTTTCGACCGTTTCAAAAAAGCTTGTTCAAAGCGACCTATATGTCCTTAATGATTACGGTGTTCACGGGTCATCAAAAGCCATTCTTGCTACTACCTGCATAGGACGTTAACACATGAACAAAATGTTTCTTTCGTTAAGCACTAAGAAAGAGCAATTCAAGAAGTTTGATTTTTTAATCACAAAACAAAAGAAATAAAACAGTTTCGAAAGTCATTTTCCCATTTGATCGCGCAAGTACTGGACTGTAGACGAGCACATATACTCGACTATGGCGGCATCGAACATTGCATTTGAATTAGGCTGGCATATATGCATCACGTTGTTCATCCACTCTCCTAGAGCCATGCTATTCTACGAAGGACTTTTTCGATGATTGTCGTAACCAAAGGTTATATGGCGAAATGGAGCAGCGACAATACAAGCTACTAAAATTGTTATTTAATCAATTTCACGTATTGCCATTAACTTATCAAGCTGGCGAGTTTCATTTTGACGGATTTTTTGACGTCTTTAGACGAAGGACGAACTTTTATACATGTACAGACCACATTAGACACTTGGTCAGAAACCATAAAACTTGAAAAGGGGAGTTAAAAGTTTTGAGAGTTAAATGTTTAAAAGGAGTTAAGTAAATAGGGCACATATGTGCAAATACAGTATATACAGTAAGATACGGGTCTCGCATCGAACATTTGATCGTGTCAACATCACTTAACTCGCACCGTTCAGTCGGACCGCTTCCAACAATCAAAAATACGCCCTGACTGATGATGACGTCGTGACGGGCACGTACTTGATTGAGATCACCGACAGTTTTACCAAGCTTCAAAAGACGCTTCAAAAGAACGATGGAGTCAAATCACACTTGTTGAATGCGGAGAAAGGTCCTTAATTGATTATTTCGACTGTTTGCTCTCATTTTAGAGCTGTAATTTTAATTCTGTGTTTGATCATGACTAGGACATGTGAATCGTTAATTATTGACAGTGACGTCAGCTGATGCTAACTTAGATCTTATCACTGACCAGCACTGACCTACACTTATAAGGGCTCTCTCCTACCAGGAAGTCGCACCGTTATGCAAGAACAATCCTCGTCTGAGTTTGTCCCCGAAAAGAACCCATCACTGATTAAAACCATTCTTAGAACATGTTATACATGTGCTTGGGCCATCAGTTTGAGAGCATGTATAACATGTTCTAAGATGGTTTTAATTGACGAATGTTATTCTAATTTTTTATCTGGATAGATTACTGGCTCAGAGGAGAAGATGCGTTATTAGGTGCAAAATTATATCGCTTTTTACGTGATTTACCTTATCCTACCAAATTAAACCTTGTTACAGGAAGGTACGGCTCTTGTTCACAAGCAGTAAATAACTGAGAAGCCACTAAAACGAATCCGTGCTGTCCTTTTCAGGTTACGGGTCAATTAAACTTTCTCGAATTAATAAAGTAGGAGATTATTTACGATGCATCGCGATGGGTGTCGAAACTATCTTGTAGGTTTGTTGGGACGAGAAATTCCTTGTTGGAAAAACTATACTTTTTGGCCGATCGGATCAGCTGCAGTTTTGTGTGAAAGTCAAAAATTGGCTATCAATCTGGTTGCGCCCTATCAATTAGAGCGCATCATGCCCCACTTTGACTCGTAGTGACGCGTCAGAGCAGTTTGGTGCGCGTTTTGTCATAAACGGAGATTTCCGAAAAAATGAATCGGTCCTTAATTTAAATTGACAACTAATTATGGTATGACATACATAACTACTTCAATGTGAACTGTACTCACATTCTAAATATAGAGGCCTATACTACATGATTTTCATCACATTTTCTTACAAAGCACCACTTATACAGTAGTTATGACTGTAGTTATGACTTAGGATATACAGTTCTTACGTTGTAACTAAAATTGAATTAGCCTTAGCTTTATGCTCAACACACAATACAGGGATATGCTATTTAATTCCACTTAAACGGTGAGGCTCCGTTTAAATTGAATATTTTAAATAAATGCAATGCAATCGCAGTCAAGCTTTTTGATCAAAAACTTAAACCTTCAAAATCGTGTATAAAACCCAAAAGTCCAAAATGTTAATTTACAGACAAGCTTTCGTCATATTGCAATCATACAGCGATCGATAGTGCAATTCTTTTGTTCTATGTGCACGCAGCCGCGAGTCACGGCCCGTGACCAGTACACACTACCTGCTAATGGATAGGCATAATGTGTATTAGGCCGCGTTCACTGCGCGAATTCTCGCTGACTTTGCACAACGACGAACGAAAATGTCGCTTAATTTAATGTAAAATCTAGTTAAAGTCACATAAAAATATTTAACTTTTCCTAAAAATTCCTTCAAAAATGCACGGACTGGGAAAAATCGGACAATTTTTAAACAACCTATTTTCGATTTTTTGAGAAAATCGGACAATTTTTAGGGAGACAATTTTTCGATTCCAACTGTAGTTAATGTACTTACAGGGGGTTGGAAACAAGTTACGCCTTCTGTTTTTCAGAATCAAGAGTGATAGGTGGTTTTTTTGAGAAACAAGTTACGTTTTCGTACCGAGCATAAGCGTAACTTGTTTCCAATCCCTCTGTATCTGAAACGTAACATGAGATTGTGCACTTCTTCTGGGAAAATTTCGACAACTTACATCATATTTTATTGAGTTAGGCTCAACAAAGACTCAATCGACAATTTTAGGATCAACTCGATTACTTATTAGCTTCTTCTGTTAGCAACGTAATAACAGCGTGATAGTGGCGTGATAGTGGCGCCATTGTTAAAGTATTTGTGTCTCTCACTGTAATTGTGCGGCGCTAGTGAAACCATTGGTGAAGGTGTCGACTGTGGTATATAAACTGGCTCAACAAGTCTTTTAATATCATCAAATTCAGTTGTCAACTATTCAAACGCAACAATGAAACTTGTCCTCATCATCAACATGTTTGCTTCCATCGCAGCATATGCTCCAAACCGATGCCAGCTTCGTCACTACAGCCGTCAAACGCAGAATTGCATTCGTACAAACTGCCACGCGGTGTCATACCAGAG
>SCLD01092047.1:0-12761 GCA_004367895.1 Oikopleura longicauda | reverse complement strand
AGACAAATTATTGTACAGTACCTGCATAGAAAAACTAGCAGCAGAACTTGCATGTTAAGTCTTTGCCTTGACCCAGTCACCACATGGCAGGGTTTTAAAGGGAGTAAATTCGTTGAATAAATCATTCAACAAATTACTTTGACATTAACAATAATTGAACACATGAATCACGTGACATGACTTATTCACGTTCAGTAAGTCCAAATGTAAGTACAGTGGTAAAAAGGCCTAATAGTGCATAAAAAACACAAATACAACGTCAATGGGTAAGTTTCAATGTCGCTGCTGGAATCCAGTCACTGAATGCCAGGGAATACAACCAGATTGCAGTCCATAAAGCACTCGCGATGAATAAAACACGGTAATATTTTGTTGACTTTATTTTCTGGCTTTAAACTGCGAGGCATGTCACGGGGTTCAACAAATTAAACGCCGTAGTTCAGATACATTAAATAATCAAGGCCAATGTTGTCCTTGGCTGACTCTTCCACTTGCTATTTTATCAGCTTACGTGTGAGTGAACTTTAAGAATTTCTGACCTTGTTCATCATTTCAATAATGTCGAATATATTTCGTCTCTCAGCATCCTCGTCAATTTTCATTGAAAAAACGATGGCAAAAAGAAAAATTATAGTGACTCGCATTATTTGATGTAAGTCGTATCAAAAATGTTAATGTCCTCAATAGAAAGCCAACTGGCACGCCTATTTAAAGGCTCGGCTATGTTAATTATTTTTAATTATTTTTGGACCTGGGTTCAATCACGACAGATAAACTTAAGTTTCAAGGACATTTCTGTTGCGACAAATAATTAATTGGCAGCGGCAATGCCTTTGCCCAGATACAGTTTTTTAACGTCTGATAATGAAAATTATTTAAGATCGGAATTATGATTGAACCGTTTGATCAACAGGAAATTAGTAAATTTGGTTTGACAAACTGACAAGCCGACTTAAAGTCATAAGAAATAAGATAAGCCAATATCAAACATGACCAACATCCGCATGGGTATCACTTAAACCGTATCAGCTTAGAAAACACCATATATGTACATAAAAGGAACACCGGTTGTTCATAATGGTAGTTAAACTCATCTGAGCGGTCTTTACGAGTCGAGGTGATAAAATTTGTCCTTGTTCAGAATTTTCTACAATCGAAAAATAGACCATGAATGAAAAAATCTTTGTTCTTATAATGATCGAGTATGTTTCCGAGCGGTTACAATATGACGGTCACTATATGACAATCGTAAATAGTTTACAGTCATTATTGTTGTTTTATCTTCAAACAACTGTGTTCTATTCTCTAAGAAGAAAACTTATTTTGAGATAAAAGTCGGTGATACGCTACTACTAGTCTGTACTAGTAGTAACAGGTGAGTACTTTTTGCAAACACATAGAAGATTATTGTCGTAAAATTGACGTAAAATCGATCGTTATTAGACCCGCCAAACTTTTTGTTACAATTACATTTCAAAGACAGAGTGAGAGATCTAACTGAAGAATTTGCGAAGACAAATAGAAGTCAATGGAGACTCACAATGCGCGGCGGTTTTCGCTGTACTCCGTTGCCAATCGCCTACCGGACAAGCCACAGTTCAAGTCGAAAACGGGGCGTTATATAGGTTTGTTCAAGTCAGCTGGATTCATTACGTCATACTCATTCAGCCACACTCGTAATGCTACACTACGCCCTGTTCACGTTCATGTTGCCAATTGTCTCGGTCACATGGAATCGCGAACCGCCCAGTGGCATCACTTACAATTGTACATATATTCACGAGAACACAGACAATGTACCGTTAAATACGCCCCTCCCGCGTGGTTTCTGTCCCGACGGGCGTGACGATCGTTGTCGCCACTCTGTTGATTCGAGCGACTTTTGGTCGGAGACGGTCACCGCCGAGTTCGGCTCGGTATGCAATGAATCCAATTTGAATATGGTTCCCGATGTGCTCCACTTTTGTGGCATTCTGCTCGCCGCTATCACCGCTCAGTCACTGCCGAAGGATTTCGGACCGCGGCGGACGATGCTGATGACGACAATTCTGGCGTCGTTGTTCTCCTTTGCCCAACTACTCTCTAACGAGGTCGCCACACTGGCCTTGTTCCGTTTTTTTATGGGCTTCCTGCACTTTGTGATGATTGAGGCGGGTGGCAGTTACATTACCGATGTGACGCCAATTGCATCGGTGCCTGTCGTGTTGCCCCTTTACATGTCAATGCATGGGTTTGGCTTGCTTATACACCTGTGGTTCTCGTTCGGCGTCCCCAGTTGGCGCTACTCATGCGTTTTTATTTCAGGTTAGTCTGCCCAGGCCGGATTTCCACAAGCCACACCTAGCCGGGAGTTTTAGAATCATTGCACAGGGTTGAAGTTTGCACGTCAGCGGTTTTTACTTGAATGCACTGGTTCGCGCGAGAGAGTTTGAGTGTTAAGCTATCTGCCACCACAAAATTCCCATTTGTTAGGACGCCACGTTTTCACTTCAGGACAATTTCATTGGAAAACCATTGAAATATTTTCACTTGTCTTTCAGCCAATTTTGCCGTGATGATTCCTTTGCTCTACTTCTTGCTCCCGGAGAGTAAGATATGGCGCGAGAAGGAGAGTCTCGAGCTCAAGGTTAGTGTCAAGTTTAGAGCGCCAAAACTTGAATGCTTCATCAAATACAGGAACCCGAAAGCATGGCCACTCGCATTGGTAATGCTGCCCGACGCCTCAGCATTGCCAGCATCACGAATCAAGACAATCGTGGCGTCGAGAATGAGGTGTTTGATGATGGCAACAAGCACAGCTCGTTGCCCACTCCTCAATCCAATCGCAGCCGTCGTGGCTCACTTGTCCAGGAGTTCGCTGCCAATCGGTTATTTTTTCATTTGTAAAGGAAGTTATCAAATGATTACCTTTTAGACGCAATTCCCGATCAATGTCAATGGGTCGCCGCGCCTCAACAGCGATTCAAGAGTCCCACTTAGGATGGTGTTTTGTCAAGTTCATTATATCAAATTGTGGATGAACAAACAAAACCACTTAAAAAGCAATGACATTTACGACGATGTGCGGCGCGCCAGCACTTCTTAAAATCACGATTTGCCAGGCAATTATTTGGATGGGCAATCTGTGCACCTTCATTGGCACTACACTGTACATTCCGTATTTGGTTTATCCATTGGATCTGTTTGAAACGGGCTCAGTTATGGCGTGTGCAATGGTCCTTGGCATCGTCTCCGCTTCCTGGATCAGTCATAAGGTTGACATAACTGTTTTTTTGTTTGAGTTTCTCATCGTTTTTTTTCAGTGTGCCCGGAAATGGCTGGTTATTGTGTTCGCCTTCTTGTGCGGCGCTTCGTTGATTGGCTCCGGCTTGTTGATGTTCTACTTGCCTGCTCAATCTGCCGCCATTTTAACACTTGCCGTTCTCGGTAAATTTTTCTCGGCTGGTGAGTTTTCTCTTGTTTTATTGTTCTCTATGGCTTCATCCGCTTTTAGCCCTGTTCCCGCTCTGTTCACTAATGACACACGACTACTATCCGACTGCTTGTCGTGAAACGGCCGTCGCCTTTTGCGTGATGTTCTCTCGACTAGCGTTGATTGCCGTTCCGTTTGTGATCGAAGCAGCTCGTCCAAGTTTGTACGTTCAAGGGGTGTCAATAGCATCCGGCCTGGTTTGGCTACCACAAGTCATTTTTGGCGCACTGTGTTTGCTAAGGTACTAGCCTACTTTCAATTTAGTTGTTTCTTACTTCCTTTTAGTGCTTTCGTCGCATTGCTCTTGCCCACATTGAACGCGGCAAGTGTGATGATGTCAACAGTCGAAGAGGCGGAAGTATATTACAAGTCGAAGACCTGTTGTTAACTTTTGTTCATTTTGCGATTAAGTTCATTCAATACGTGAAAAATAAAGTATCAGTGACGTTGTGTGACGGCTCAGATGTCAGCGATTCCATGTGACGTCATTACCTACTATTGTACGTCAAATCAATAAGTAGTAGTACTAGACTCGATTCCATTACTGGTACACTTGAGACATGTCATGTTGACATTATTCAGATGAGCCACTTACCCACTGTAATTGTGCACGTGGTAGTGTACGATGACTTACGCTAACTACGAAGGCGAATTTATTATACTCGACACAATTTGCAACGCCCCCTTCGAATTTGGCCTTGACTCCGAAAACAATGGGAAAGTCTTAATATTGTTAATAAACAATTCACCAAACACGCCACTCTAAATTCAGTCGAAATCCAGCTTCATGTTCGCGAATTATACAAATTATCAAAATTGTTTGTCAGTTTAATAACGAGCTGCGCCATCTGTGGGCTTTGGTAAGGGAGGGTTTGCGCCATGAAGTCGCTATTTAATAAAGGGCTTAGAAAAGCGACTGGACCGGATAAATAGCGTATAAATTAAAGCGGAAATGTATATTGAACTCAATCTGCGATTGGAGTGTGTTTGATTAGGATTTCAGCTTGTGAAAAGTATTACCCTTGAAAATGTCTTTTTTGGCATGAAAAAACTGGTGTTGTTCCTACGTTACCATAACGTGCGGTATGTGCGTCGAACAATTAAAATCATATAGATATGCTTTTAATTTGCCGCAATAAAGACATAAAGACACAATTTGTGGTATTTGACCTGCAATTGCGACATTATGAAGTGAATTTCAAAGATCATAACTGATTTATAGTGCACACGTCACACTCAATCGTGCAAAATACGATAATGAGTAAGTTGTGTATTTAGCATTAAACTAAATGCCCTTTTTCAATTCATCAATTTCCCGGTGACTGTACCATCCATTCAAGATGATTGGACGTGTATCACCGACAAAGATCATCGATCGGAATTTAAAACATTCCTGCCACAAAACTAAACCGACTGTTCAAGAAAAGAGTTTCGGCTGTTCACAGTAATCACTTTTGCATTCAAAGTGTAATGTATCCCTCTATGCGGATCATAATTAAGGCAAATCCGATCTTCGTGAGTGCTTTCGATTCAAGGGTCATGAATTGCACGTAACTTAGTCACTTTAGGCTGATAAGATGATAGACTAATCCTTGTCTACTGATGAAGTTTGTAATCGGAGTCGATTCTTCTGTATTTCCGTAAATAGCTTTGATCAATAATGCAGTACTCTAATGGAGAAGACTTCACAGCTACTGGATGTTTCAAATTACAGGCGACAGTAGGATTTCACCAGTAACAAAATGTAAAAGAGTCGATGACCTCTATGAACTGAATCAGTAACCGAATCACCAACTTTTATGATAATTAATCTCACAGTGCTTATCTTTAATAATGGCGCCCTCTGTATTACGTTTTCTCCCTCCCCTAGGGGGAAGTTATGCAAACATTGAGCACGTACGTCTGAACTTATATAACAGTGTCATATACACGTTTGGCTGACATTCCCAAACACACAACAGTTTCACATTCAATTCACATAATGAGCGTCAGAGAAATGAATAACTACACGCCATCGGACGAGTGCTCCTTCACGTGCATCAACAATGGCAAGTGTGTCCACTTTTTGGATCGTTCAATGTGCAACTGTCCGACTGGTTTCACGGGTGATGCGTGTCAATTGCGCCATTATGACAATGATCTTTGGTTTGTGTACGAGGACGACTGGAAATCCGAATTCGAGGATATGGAGAAGCATATACTACGCTATCAAATGGCCCTTGTCGGCGTCCTGATGATTGCCTTTTGCGCGATGATGTTTGGCGTGTGGCGTATTAAACGCATTGACACCAAACTGCTTCATTTGAACAAGAAGGCTCAGCTGGATCGTAAAATCGTGCGCCTCATTTCGGACTCATCCGAGCCAACATCACTTGAAACTGTTTGAGCGCAAAGCTCATGTCTGTGTGTGTATATTTGTACAGCCAAAGTTGTAATAAAAAGACAAGTGATTGATTATTACCGGAAAGACTGGCAGCTTTCACAAATATGACTACGATAAGCCGCCGTTGATCCTTTCAAATAACATGTCAGAATAGAATTGCACAGCAGGATTTGCGGAATTTTACACACAGCCCGATGTGAGAACTTGACGGTTACACAATATGGCGGCGTTAATCTGTTCTTGAACATGGCGTTGCCCGATTTAACTCGATCCACTGATGGTGGTCATCTCGTGTAGATGGACAGTTCTTCGTGTTCGTTTTTTCTATTCGAGTGTATTCTAAACTCGAGTACACGCCATAAGGTTTTAGCTTGAACTCAATAGTCTGAATTAATGCTCGTGATCTTGACTTTAAAGCCGGATGATTAGAACATTTAAATCAGGTTTCCGCGTAGCGCAGTGCCTGTCAGGTTTCGATTTAAGCCAAACAAAAATTCAAATTGAGTGAGTGATGTTGGTAATAATCCCGTGGCAGCTATTCAATTTCAGCTTGCGCCATCATCGATCAGTATAAAAGACAGATGCAGTCAATCATAATCAGATCAAGAGATTTTTGAATATCAAAAAGAAGGATGAAACTCACCATTGCCACCATTGCCGCCGTGGCCTTTGCCGAGGGCTCGGGCGATCCGGAGCCAAGCAGCTGCTTAAATGACGCCTGGGCAGAGGACGTAAATGGCGTGTGCCAGCCAAAAGCGGAGCACTTCAGCCTCAAGTGCAATCACGATGGCATGATCGTCGAAATGGATCAGGCCGTCGTCCCCGCCGCCGCCGATATCTCTCTACTTGGCAACTGTGTTGGCTCGTTCAACGCTGACAGCAACATGTGGACGCTGAGTACTAAGCTGGACGAGTGCTCCACCGCAATGAGCACCAATCAAGACGGAAGTCTGTCCTTTTCGAATACGCTGAGGGCGAACTCATTCACTGGCAACGACATAATTTTCACCACAAACTCAGTCCTGGTCAGTTTCGAGTGTAGTTACCAGAACGCATACGACAATATCGAGGCCGCCAATGTCAACGTGGTCGGTTCAAACTACACGACCGATGCGGGCGATGCGGACAGTGACACGGGCGCCTTCAGCTTCAGTCTCGTTCAGTACATGGACAACGCATTTAGCGATGCCGCCGATAGTGATGATGTCACCTCATTAGGCGACAATCTGTATTTTTTGCTCTCAATGCAGAATCCCGTCGCTAACTTGGTCTACTCTATCGTCGGTCAGTATGCGTTTATTACTGCATCAACATTTTTTGATTGATATCTTCAGAATGCACCGTCAGCGATGATAACCTCGGCAAATCGTACCCCATCATCAACAATCAATGTCCCGACACCTTCCTCAGTGTTGAAGCAAACGCCCAGATGAGTGACGCCACCCAAACCGGCATTGGCTTCTCGTATCTTGGCTTTCAATTTGTCGAGAGTGCCGATGATGACGCCGCCGTCAACATGCGTCTCACTTGCTCGGTTTTTATTTTATTTTTTCGAGGTCTTCAAATTAAATCACAAAAACTAGGCAATCGTGTGCGATGCAAACGACAATGATTCTGAATGTGCTGCCGGTTGTCAGGCGCGCAAGCGTCGCGAAGCGCCAATTGGCGTGAAACAATACAATGTGGCGACTCAATTTCGCGTTCTGCCCAAGTTTTGAAAAAACGTAATAAAGATATTGAACCAACTTACAAGAGTCTAAATTGAAGTCAAACTTGGCTTGCCATCACTCCGCTCTCTCCCTCTCCCTAGCATCCAAACAAGAACAACAAACAATTTCGCTTATTTGGTGCACTGGGCCCATATCTAAACAGGGTCGCCAGAGTGTCGTTTACCGCGTATAAAACAAAATTTCATGTCGATCAGAAGACACACAGAGTTTGTTCGTTCAAATTGAAACAACATTTGACGAAGCACTTTGAAAGTTAGCTACACCCATTTCACCAAAGACTTTTTATAACTCGAATCTGTAAAAGATGAAAATCGCCGCCACCCTTATCGCTGCTACTTTGGCCCAAGACGCAAAATTTGCGCGATCACTTGAAGATATTCAGAGAGAATATGTTGAAGTTCCCGAAGGGTAAGAGAATGAGCCAACACCACTCAACACAGAGATGTTAAACTATTTCTTCAGTTATGAGGGTTCCTTCCAAAACTTCAACACATCTGCCCTGGTCGATGCCAACAAAGAAGACGAGCTCTTCCGCGAGTTCGAGGATTCATTTGCCCACATGAACTCACCCGTCGGTCGCTCCGAATTCACCGAGGAGGAGAAGCAAATGATCCGCAAGTTCAAACTGATGAAGAACATGATCGTCTACTTGCAGAAGGTGCCACTCTTCGGCAAGTTCTGCTTCTACGGATGCTACTGCTTTGCCAAGGGCCCCAAGAATCTGCTCGTTGACGCCGGTAATGGCAAACCACTTGATAATGCCGATAATGCCTGCAAACACCACTTGGTATGATAAGAGCAACAAATAGCACTTAGCTAATCTCATATCAACCTAGAACTGTCACAGCTGCGCCAAGCGCGACTTCGGCGAGGACAAGTGCGATGTCACCAATGGCTACAAGTTCGCCGCCCTTGAAGACGAGGTCACCGGTATTCGATGGATCGAGTGTCTCAACCCAGAGGGCTCATGCAAACGCGCCCTTTGCGAGTGCGACAAGACATTGGGCATGTGGTTTTGAACTTGAAGTTGACCTCAGACGTTCTATCTCAATTAGACAGTATTATTCCCGACACTTTGCTGCTTAGATAAACAGCTTCAAAATCACGCCAATTAAAGCCTATGATCTGGCCGATGCCGAAGGTGAGTGGAACATCCTTCACCACGCCCGTTGGGGTCAATTCGACTCCGCCCTGAACTGTGCCCGTCACCAACCGGGCGGACGCGATGCCGCCATGCGTACTGAGCCCATCTCAGAGGTAATGGACAATCGTGACGAGCTGTGATTGATTGTGTGTTTCAGGTTGTGTCCGATTGTTGCGGTGAATTCCCCCGTCGTTACCCATACCACGTTGACGATGGCTTTGGCAATGTCAAACGCTGCTGCAATGGCAAGACCTACGATCCAAACCGCCTCGAGTGCTGCGCCTCGGGCAAGACGCACGCCATTGGCACATGTCCCGATGAGTAAACTCGTGTTACTCGCCACCAGCTACAACTAACAACTTGTACATATAATTACGCAGCTATTGCCTAACACAAAAGGTGTAGAGCGTACAGATTCAGCTTGAAAAGTCTTTATAGAAAACAACAAAATAATATACTTATCCTGTGTAGTTAATTTTTAGTGAAAAAGCTCACGTCTAACCAACAACAATTGTGATTCTCCTGAAACAAAGAGACATGATTTTGTGAAAATTCAATTTCAGGTTCATCATCATGGCCTGGTTGATAAAACAGTTCATTTGTACAGATCCAACACTAACTTACTCCCTGTATATATACATATCGAATACATTGAACTCATCATTATTCACGTCTTTTTCCATTTTTATCTCCTCAGCCCAATTAATCGACTATTTCGCTTGAAAAAAAGTGTGACATTCATTTTGTCGCCACTCAAGTAGACCCATATGGTCAACACACACCGCAAGTCACCTCATAGTGAGTTTTTTGTATTTTGAATCGATTTACGCGAAAAAACATATGTCTAACGGAGTCGAAAGCGTGTCAACCTATAATGAGATTAGAACTTTGTCAGAGACAACAACTACTAATAAGTGCACAGTTGTATGCAAAATCCATACTTCCCGTATATTGACAACAGTGTCATACACATGCAATATGGTCACAACTGATACGTGTTGAATGATAAAGAGGGGCGCATGATTGTGAACTACAAAGCCCCTACCCCATGCTGAGTTAACATCCGTGTGTGTGTGTGTGCGAGTGCACCTGTAACGGAAGCGGCGCACCAAAAAGAATATGCCACCTCCGTGGATCGAACACGGGGCCTTCAGATCTTCAGTCTGACGCTCTCCCAGCTGAGCTAAAGCGGCTTGCTACTATTTCCCGGTATGCCATTAGCCAAATGGCTCTATAGTTCTTGGCCGATTTAAGAAACGGGTGCACATGATAATGAGGGTTAATCCATAGAGAAATGGGGAAAGTGCACGTTGATCAGAAATCGGCACTGATCAAAGAATGGCTGACATGTGGCCCCGGGGGGAATAAATGCACGGAATTATATGCATGACAATTTTATTGGCTTGGCCCTTTCTCTCTATCTCTCGCTCCTTAGCCCTTTGGATATGTGCGTCGAGTGTGCCCTCAGGGGGAGGAGAGTCCGAGCGTTGTGAAGGCACCCTCATCTCCCCAAACAAGGTCATATCATAATTTGTCTCAGAGAAGTGAGAGTTAATTCATCAAAAACAGCAAAAAGAGACCAGACATATATACTACAATGAGCACGAAATGGATTGACCACACGTTCACGATGAACCTGGTGGCATGTTCGTTTTCATGTCACTTCATCGTCATCATGCTACTGAACGTTATTTCGGCGATGGTGATTCTTGGCACGCAAGGAACAGAGACTCTCAATATATTTGCGCTCTCGCCTAACTTAATTAGCGGATTAATACGCGCCAGTTTGCATAAGTAATGAACTCGATATCAAATTAGAGATTTTTTTGAATTCCCAATACGTAGGGAGAGAGATTGATAAATTGATTTGTCAATCAAAATAATAGTGACTCTCGAAAAGGCATATTCTTGAAGATGGACTATGATTACTTTGCGCTAGGCGGCTTTATTGGCCCACTTAATGGTAAGGGATTTTATTACAGCCGCCCCTTCTAAAATGGCCTTTATTCAGACATAATCCTGGTATTACTGACGATTGCAATATGGCGGTGCGAGTCAGTTCGCTATCCATCAATGTATAGGTTCGTTAAATACAGTGTGTATGTGGATGAATTTTAAATTCGTTTTCCAATGAATGAAACCGTCCAGTTTAATCATCACCACTTTAAACATGTATAGGGCTCATTTCTGCATTGGCCTCATCACCACCGTCATCGCCGCCTCGCTTTTTATTATCGATTGCGCCATTTTGGCACTGCATGTCATTCAATCGCGCACCGCACTGACGACGTCGCTGATTGTCATTGAGTTGACGGCCGCGTTGACACTGTTCATGACAGTTATAGGAACGGGGCTTTTGACAAACACATTTATATAAAGGCATTAGTGCCGTTGCGAACGTCAAAACATAACCCCGTTTTAATAGCACTCTTGGTCGGCGGCAAATGGACATCCGTCTATGCGGGAAAAAATAACGAAGAGGATACGACGCGGAATTGGGTGATGAGAAACAACATTGAACCGGGCCTGCAAATTCTCGATATTGACATGATCGCGCGGAACAATCGACGCACCAATCAGTACAATACGATCAATGACACGGGGTAAGTCGCTCGTTGGTGATTAAAACTTTTCACCAAGTATATTATTTAGTGTTCCCTTTACAATCTCGGCTCAAGATTCGTTTCGCTTTCACCCCGCCAGCAGCATAGACCATCCGCCAACATACATGGACATATATCCGACGACGGATCAATTCTCCAACAAAATAATCAAGGAAGTTATTGCGACTAATAAAACGAACTTGTCAGTGTAAAATAAATTAAACTCGTCCTGACTGATTCACATGTTTATTAAAGCCAATAGGGCAAGACAAAAGAAATTGAGTAGGAAACGACTCTCGGCATTTTCAACGATTGACAACTGCTCGCCAATTGCCGCCTGAATTGCGCTGCCGGCTGATTTTGGGACTAAGACGAGGGCCATTTTGTACGGTTTCAGATCGCCGACTATAATATACTGTATTTTAAATGAGCTGTTCAAATCATCCTACCTCGGAAAACATTGATACTTTCCACATTGTTGACAAGAATAACCGCATTCACCTCACAGTGTAGACCAAGCGCAATGATCGAGGAGATTTGTTGAGCACCAGTCCGTTCGATTGCATAAGCACGTCGGGTGCGATTGCTCCCGAATGCCTCGATACAGTTGCTTTCATCACACGGTATTCTCCCCTGCCCGGGCACACCATACGTGCATTCACCATTACTAACCTGCGAATCTTTGCGTTGGATATTTGTGAAAATAAATTCGGTCTCCATCAACGTGTAGCCGGTCGCATTGCGAAGTTTCGAATTGTGCCCAAAGTTGCCTACAAGTCGCTCAAATGAATTGGCAAACTAATAAATCGAACCTCGTATTTGAATGTCTCTCGCCATTTGAATCAGTGCGTTCGGCTTCGTTTTCAAATCCATGCCACATGACAGGACAAAGAAATTGGCAATAACATAAAAAATCATTCTGCGAGATATTGTTCGCTCGATGACACTACCACATATTATTATATTCACCAGGCAACAGCTTGTAATTGCTGGTTTAGCTCAAGTCCCTTTACTCTTTCTGCTTGTTCCTTGTTGACTATAGACATATAATGCTCTATTGAATATATTCGTTATTAAAACGGTGCAACGTGTAAAGTGCTTCATACAGTACGGGATAATTTTGATTCTTTTTGATTCATATCAGTTGCGTTTCTTTCTCTCGTGTACCTCTCTTTACTAACATTGTGCCTCATACTGGATTCTCCTAAACGATTAGATTGAAAAGTACAGGAGAATGTTTAAAGTAATCCGTAGCACTGTCCTGTACAGTGGGACTCACTGATTTGGTTGACACAATTTTAGCAACGGAACAATGATAAATTATCATTTTATTTCGGTCCATTCTGTATTAAAACAGTTTTTTGTGGTTTCGTAATACAGGGATATGCTAAAGACTTCCACCCTAAAGAGTTCCACGAAAAGGAAAAAA
>SCLD01092036.1:0-12763 GCA_004367895.1 Oikopleura longicauda | reverse complement strand
AATGACGAAAAAGTTTGAAATCATTGACATGTAAAATTGGTAAATGGCGGTCTTCACGATTTGTTGCAACTGGGACCAGCGGGCAGCGGCACCAGAGTCGTTATCGGCGACTTGGACGTTGACCACCATAACAATTGTGTCGTACACGTTGTTAATTTTCACCTTAAAAATTGGCTAATAAATTGTTAATCTGAAATTACACTCACCCCGCTCATTTCCGTTTCATCTAGCATCGCTGGTAGGACCGGCAGGTTGTTAACTTTTAGCTCACTAGTATTGAGCCTTTTCAGGCCGTAATATTTTTTGCAATTTCCTCGTTCTTGGACATTATTAATTCGATTGCACTTTACGAAGGACAAGCATCTACTTGGCACAAAGAGTGTTTGAAAGCAACTCCATAGTCCACGAGGAAAGTCGCTTTTATTCTTGATTGCTGTGCGCTTGCCAAGCTTTTGGCATATTTTGCAGTGTGGGTTTTTATCCAGGTATGTTCTGCCAGCTAGCCCGTTGGCCTTAGTCCTGGCGTAGTAATCACATCCGGAACATTGGACACATGTCGCAATCGTGCCTGTTTTACATGAGTCGTTTTCTTTGGTCATGAGCTTCGAGCATCTATCGTCCATGCCGTTGGTGAACGGACAGGTGCCCGTGCTGCGTGGTTGGCGAATGAGCTCGTCAAACGAGCGTCGTCTAAGGCATACATTAAATATGGGTTAAGCAAAAATCAATAATTACCGTCGGTGATTGTGACCAGCATTCTGCTCAATGCCGTCAACATGCGTGTCCCAGCACGTAAAGTCGATCTGGGCGACCTCGGATGGCGATTGTAGATTAAAGTTATCACCACCTGGGCACGCGGCAAACATTCCCTGCATTTGCTCGATGCCACAGTTCGAGCCCATGTGGGTGAATGCGCCGAGCGCCACACATGGCAATATTGTTATCAATTTCATCTCTATTTTTGTCTCTAATCCGAGTAAAATAAATAACGGCTAGAATCGCGATTTGGTGATGATAACAGGCGATTATATAGTCGATTAATGTGGTGAGGTTGGTGAAGAGGACCTTGTGGAGGATGTTAACGACGATTAATTTACCGTTAACATTTGAGTACTAACCGAAAGTGAAGCCATGGTGTTGGGTGATACCCTGAACATAAAAATAATGTCCGATTTTACAATTGAAGTTCACCTCAAGCCTAATGTATCGTCATTAGTTTCATTTTTAATGTGGCCTCTCATAATTAGACTAATTTCGACCGAAACAAAGACAACGATTCAAGATGGGGTTAATTGAGAGTATTTTGATTTAGCAGAATCAGACAGCAAGTTCAGACGCTAAGATTTCAGTTACTTTAGGCTACAGCATTACGACTATACGTTATTAGATTTGATCATTGTCTAATTAGATTAGTGCACAAAATTAACACAGTAAAGAACTAGCAGACTGCAGACGCTTGTTTCACAAACAAATTTTCGAAGACGAAAGAGCTAAAACTTTTAGTCTAAAAAATGCACATAACGTCAAAGTTTTGTGTGTTTCACGATACAATTGTCTCAAACGATGTTTTCGATTAGGCCGATCGAAATTGGCGTTCAAACACACAATTTATAAGACAAACGGTCAATTTTGGGGGATCAAGTTGGCTCTTCAAGTTTAAAATTCTTGAATCGAACTAGTATGTGAACCAAATGAAGAAAAAAGATAGTTAAATACAGTATCCATTTAGAAAACACGAACCAGCTAACTGGGTCAATAAAATTCCATCCCTAGTACACCGATATAAGTCGGACAAGTTCAAGCACGAACACTCTAGCTCGATTTTTGCGTTGCTCAGCGAGTGAAGTACGCGCTAAGGAACTTATTTCTGTATATAAACGGTCTAAATACTAGTAGTACACTAGTGCACATGGGTCCAAACTTGTTCACTTGATTCAAGTAAAGTGGCTAAGAATATTTAGCCCAGAGTGGATAGTGTCGATTCCATTTAGTGTGTCCATTTAGAGAAATCTTTATTTGGTTCAATATTGAAGTCCATTGTTGGGTGCCTTTCAGGGATATAAACATGTAGAACATCAATACCACTGACCAATTTAATTTGTAAAAATAAATTATAGATTGGATTAGACCACTCAAAACTGGGGTTTGTTGGTCGAATAGAGGAGAACTGACCTTAGATCAGCACCTTGACAGTCAAAACTAGACCCAAATCAGACATTGCGAGAACGAAAATGACGGAAAAACGAAGAGTAGAAAATTTGACTTTATTTTGCACCACCATTCTGGTGATTAACGTTTCAATGGCGTTGTGCGGCGCAATTACATATTTGGCGATCAAGGTCCGGGAGTTATAAAGCCCTTACACTGTAACTTCTTGCTAGATAATGGACGATGAAGAGGAAATCAACGACCCAATCATGACAGTTGTGCCACATTTGAAAATGGTCCAGAATCAGGAGTTTATTATATGGTTCATGAGACATGATTTCCGTCGCCATGCCTGACGGTAAGCACAATCAAAAGACATGGGGTCAACTTTAGAACTCTAGGCCCGACCAAATGCGCTCAATTCGTTCAATTTGCTGGCGACACACCTCTAACTGTTTAAAATTGCAATCAATTTGATCCGCCACGAACAATCGACTGCCATAGTCTTCGACGGGCTCCAATAGAAACTGGTAGACGTTTTTCTTTTGGCCGACGAGCTCGTCAAGTTCACGTTTCACAGCTGTTGTACGCGTTGCCAGTATATTCAACTCATGCGACAGTTCCTTCAACTGTTAGCTCATTTGTTACTTTCTACACCTCGAATAAACCTTTATTGCCATTGGTAGCTTTTGACACGGACGACGCTTGCCTAGACTCTTCAAGGTTAACATTGCCACCGTTTTGTCCATCATCACCTTCTTTGACAAGTAAAAGTATTTACTCAAGCGGCACTCGACGCCAACTTCATTAGCTGAAACAATTACTGCCGTAAAGGTGAACATGCTATAAAATAAAATACCAATTTGCGGAATTTGTTCAATCAGTATTTGTAAGCACCTATCCCAGCCAATCTCAAACTTGGCAAAATCGTCAAACAATCCTTTCAATGACACGGCCATCTTGGCAAAGAGTCCATCCACCATTTCATTCTTGAATCGTTTGAACTCGACACGGGTCGAGAACTTCTCCGGATACATATCGACTTGCTGCCCATCGAAAATATCTTCCAGCTGTTGGCGCGTGACCACGTCGGGCATGTGACACGATTCGCTCAGTTGCAATAGTCGTCCAATTTCAAGGTCACGCCGCTCATACTCTTTTGCTTTAGGCTTCGTTGTTATTAATTTATTCAGAGACTTTTTTTTAATTTCGAAATAAGACACGTGAACCCCTGGCTTCTGCCAACAATCGGGTTAGTTGCGATTCGATTGGATGAATGGGCGAGAAGGGGTTTGGCTGGAACTGTTGCCACGAGGACAATACATAATTCAAGTAGGCGCTTTCCTGAACCAAATGAGACACGCGCCAGTTTGCTTGGTTTCGCTCAGTCTCAAGATTCTTTTGAATTGATTCATTCGCCGATTTCTCACGCGCGTAAACCAACATTTCGGCTTTTGTATCCAGGTGAACTCGTTCACGGTCTTTTTCGCCGGGATGATTATCAAGTGTAACATGGTCAATTCATTTTTGCATTTTAATCATCATGTGTCCTAGTAGCTCCCTGTAATATATTGAAATGTCAGTGAGAAATGCCTGCGTAAAGTACTTTGAAATTTTCGTCATGCCGCTCTCTTCCTCTGATTGATGCAGTGTTTCGATCAAAATCTTCGAATTCTCACGGAGTTTGACGTCATTTTTCTTTTTCTCTTGACGATGAAGGACAAGCAGCTGCTTAGTAGAGACATGATCGTTTTCGACTTCTTCCCTGATCACTTCCATTTATCATTATATTTGAAGTTGACGGAAGTAAAATTCAAGATGCGAAAAAAGGTGTTACTGTTGAGTAAATATGAGAAATATTTCTCATTGTCACTGATCCAATAAAGTGACTAAACTTAACTTTCAAAGATCAAGAATGAACTGACGTATGAACCGAAGCACTTATTTGTTCAATAAGCCTCGAAGTTTTGGCGATCAATTAGTAGTAGTGGTAGCTGAAGAGCAGAATGCCGCGTGCATTATGCAGGATGTCTGTCCGTCTATCCGACATGTGCATTCTGCTGTCGTATTCAATATGAAAAGTGCGTCACTAATTGACGTGAACATGAAATCGATTGTATCTTTTTTGTTTCTAAGTTTCCTTCAAACGAGGACGACACACAAGTACGTGACCGTGTGATTCGGCGACCTGTCAGACTTCACCTCATAAGTGAATAATACGATGACACTCGCCCATTGAGCCAGGCAGCCAGGGGTGTAGTAGTAAAGCAATTGTACGAAAAAATAAGAGAGGAGAAAAAATAACATAAAAAACAAGACAGAGATAAATATGAAAAGTCATGACGAGTTTGCGCGTGAACGGATGAAGTGTGACGATGTCAAGGGGCTGCGAAAGTATGCCGAGCTGTTCAAAGGCAGTTTACTATTTAATTTTTAAATTATTATTATTAAACTTAACAACATAAAACATAATGGTAATCTGACTCGAAGGCATCGTTTTCTGTTTCTTCGTCCTATTTTCGGCAGTGTTCGGTTTTCTGTGGATTTTCCCGGGTGCCTTGATCCTCGCCATTGTTTGTCCGCCAATATTTGTCAAGTATATGGGATGTGTTCAACTGACGTGGAATGCGTTCGTCACACAATTGCTCAAAGTGCTATTTAACATAAAATACTCTTTTTATGGGTAAATGACATTATCATGCGTGCTACAAAATTACTAACGCATAGTAATATAGTGAATCAATCGGCGCTGAAAAATGTCTAGTAATTTCGAATCATACGACGCGAATGGATTGGCTCCTGATGCTGGTGCCGTTGATAGATGCAAATCGACTGTTGGATCTGCGTTTCTCATTAAAGGTTCATTCTCGAATCCGATTATATCGGGTCTCTCAGGGTTTTAATTTCGTCATCTAATTATTCGCCATCATCTCAGAAACCGTTGGCAGCAGTCCCCGGAGTCGGCTGGTCGTTACAGTTTTTAATGCACATCTTCCTCAATCGTAACTTCGACAATGACAAGGATCACATTGCGGCGTGTTTCGATTATTATCGTGACTACTTCAACAATATTCTCTTCGTCCTATATCCCGAAGGGACCGTCTTCTGGCCCGACACAAAGGCCAAATCGGATAAATTCGCACAAGATAAAGGACGCGCCAAGTTCAACCACGTCTTATTGCCGCGAACGACGGGTTTCAATTTTATTCTGGAGCAGTGCAAACGAACGGGCATTGATACGATTTACGATATCACTGCACTATACGAGTCACGAATACCACAGGACGAACGCGCATTCTTTCTGGGTGGAATGCCAAGTGAAACACATTACATTATCAAGAAAGTGAATGTTTCCGACGTCACGGACGAGTATCTGTTTGACGCATGGCACACAAAGGATCACGAGCTCGACTTGTTCTACAACGAGGGTAAAATAATCCAGAAGAAAGTATCAAATCCCGTATCAAGTCAGACTTGGCTGCTACAGAACATAGGGACGTTGTTAAATTATTAATGTCAGATGAACTTTAGACCATCGACTTACTTATACTATTTTAACAATCAAAAAAGGTATCTTTTTCTGGCCTTGGTTCGTCGTTCACAACTTTCATTACTTCTTCTCATATTGGCTGTTTTTAACGCCTTCCTTTCTTGTCATGTTCACCCTAATGAAGCTGAACGATGGTGATTTAGCTAAGTTTTGTATCACTAGAATGTAAATTTGAATAAAACGAAGAGACTCGTCATTAATTGTTGTAAGTTTATTCGTTATTTACAATCGGCTTAGCAGTGAGAAGAGCAGGAATGATTTAGCCAAAGATGTATTGAAATGGATTTGCATTTTGTTGACCACCTGCGAAGAGGTTGTTGCCTTGGTTTGGCTGGAAGAAGTTGTTGCCTGTGTTCATGCCACCAAACAATCCACCGAACATACCACCACCAGTGTTTTGTGTTGGTGCTTGTGTTGGCTGTGGTTGATTCCAGCTGTTGCCAGTGTTACCGCCGGTGTTCCAGCTATTACCTCCAGTATTTCCTCCCCAGCTGTTTCCAGCTGTGTTGCCAGCGTTGGCTGTGTTGCCAGGGTTCCAACCAGTGCTCCAACAGGGTGTCTCCGTGCATTGAGCCTTATGTTCAGTACTGCCTAGGCAATCGATGTTGAGTTGTCCGTTGCACGTTCGCGATCGTGATCTCACTCCGCTGCCACATGTCACCGAGCAAGCCGTCCACTCTCCCCACTCGGAGAAGCCAGGGCACGCGTCAAGCTCACACATTTTCTTTTGCGATGAGGCTCCTGGGCACATGCCTGGTCCACCGTTGCATGATCGTGTGTAAGTCGCTGAGCCAACGCCGCATCCGGGTTTGACTGTCTCGCATACGGATGCCTGGTTCCACTCGCTCCATTGGCACGTTCCTAGAGAGCATGTGCCCTCTTCGATTGTGTTCCCGCGGCAACCTGGTTCGCCAATGACACCAGTACAACCACGGACACGAGAACGTGATCCATTACCGCACACTTGGCCAATGTTGCCAACACATACTGACCAGGCTTGCCAACTGGTCCATACTTCACAGAAACCAACAGCGCATTTCTCGGTCTCCATCGAATTGCCAATACATTGTTGACCGACTTCGGCAATGTAGTTACAATCACGTGATCGGGAACGTTGACCGCCCATACAAGTAGCTGAACATCCCGTCCATGCCGACCATTCCATCCAGCAACTGGCGCCACAGGTGGTGAACTCTTGCGAGCTACCAGGACATGCCATGCCATACATACAGCTGCGTGAACGAGTCTGTCGACCCAAGCCGCACGTTTGCGGACATGCATTCCATTGGGACCATGCTGACCAAGTCGGGCAACGTTGATTTTGACACGGTTTCGTATCGAAGTTGGCGCCCATACAGCCAGGAGCACTGTCAATCATACGATTCTCGCGGTACGAGTAGCAGGAACGAGAACGCGTATGCTCACCCTGCCCACATGTAGTCGAGCATGCGCCGTACTGGGTCCACTCGGCCCATGCCTCGCACATGTTCGTGTTGCAACGTTGCTCGATGATTTGTTCACGGCTATCGCCCATCATGCCCGGGCAAAAGCCATGGCCCTCACATGAACGTGATCGCACTGAGACACCGCCACCGCATGGCGCAGTACACTGACTCCATTCGGCCCAGCTTGTCCATTCCGCCGGTGGTGCAACATGAACACATGGTGAGACATCGCAACAGCCTTCCGCATCAGCAGTCAGGTCCGGCATGCCAGGCACCTTGGCGATCACTTTGTAGGGGCACTGCATCATCATCATGCTCGACAATGAGTCAAGTTTATTGCCCAAGACCATTTGTTGCGCTTTTTGATGATCCCAGCAGCATCCCTTGATGCTACACTTTTGGTTCATTTTCCAAATTTCACTTGAGTCAAGCGTATCCGGAGCAGCCATGCAATCCAATTTACGTGGAACATTACAAGTTTGCATGTTGCCATTGCCGCCGAAGAGGTTCGAGCTGAGTCCATTCAAACCGCCCATCAACATTGAAAACGGATTTGCTTTAGCGTCGCCATTACCAGTGGGCATCGATGGTAGAACTGGTCCCTGTTGTCCCATCATGTTCATCATTGGATTGCCCATCATAGGATTCATACCGCCCATTTGAGCCATCATAGGATTCATCATGCCAAAACGTGCCCCGTCATTGGGACCGCTAATGTCAGCAAACTGTTCTGCTTGTCGTCGTTTACGTCCGCTCAATTGATCAAAGAGACTGCCACTCATTCCAATGCCAGCAGAATGTTCACCCGTTGGTAACTTTCCGGCAATCAATGAGAGACCACCCGTTGATTTACCATCATCAATAGGCAGTGCCCACGGTGGGTCAACAATAGGCGAGGGCGTCGGCGTGTTGTCTTTTTTGTCATTGTCCATCAAGCCACTCATCATCAGATTTTGAATGATTTTGCTCAACTGATCTGGCGGGATCTTGGTGATATCGGTTGGATTGGAGCAGAAACCAGTCTGTTTGTTGTAACAACAACCAAACATCATACACTCATTTCGGCTGATAGTTTTCCATCCGCATTGCGTTGAAAGGGAGTCAACCAGCTGGCCGAGGAAATCGGCGTTGTTAAAGTCTTTTTGCATGAAGCGCAACATGCTGTATCCGGGCCAAGCACGAATGATGTACTGTTCAAGGGCGATTCGAGCGGGCGAGATGCCACCAGTTGGCATACAACGGTGTTGAGTGGCCAGGTAGTCGAACATGGTATCGTTCTCGATCAATTCTTCCACTTTAGAATGAATAAATGTAAGAAAGTTCGGAATGAACGCGCCATTGGTGGTAAGTTGACTGGCGAAGTAGTGAAAGATTGGTGTTCGGATGGCCTTGTAACAGACTGGAGCTGGAATTGAGTTTTGACCCAGCATGTACTTGTACTGGTACACTTTAGTGTCAAAGCAACAGCCCGGAATGGCAAAACAGTCATTTGCATTGGCTTCGGGATTGCTACCCGGTGCGCCCATACACTGCATGCGTTGACAATGTGGTACATTGACGGGACATGTGAAGTATTTCGAGTCGATCAATTGCGTCACGCCCATCATGGCCGGATTGATCATGCTGTTCATGCTCATCGAGTTACCACTCATCATGTTCATGCCCACCATCATTTTCAACAGGCCGCTTTTAGCTCCATCGGAGCTATCGTCCTCCTCGGCCATTTTGCCCATTGTCGACGTGAAGAGCTGTTGCTCATCATCATTCAGGTCACGTCGCTCTGCCAAATTGGCAGTGAAATTGGCGTCATTTAGCAAACACGATCCAAGATCTGATGCACCGTTGCCAATTGAACAGTTTTCAAGCTTTGCCGCGCCGTTTTCATCGGCAACTTTGGCATTGCAATTAGCGCCGTCCCAGCAACACAGTTTTCCCGAAGTGCACGACGCCTCTTCAGTGTTAAAACGACAAACGCCCTGAAAGGGACCGTCAGAAGTGCCGCATGTAGTGTCACGTTTGAAGCGGCTCGCGGTCACACTGGCCGTGGCTATCAGGCCCAGTAGTTTCATCTCTTCACGAACCGGCTTTACGAACCTCGTTCAAATGAGAGAAAACAAAAACTCAATTGAATTATAGAGGGTTTATGTTAGACGACTGGCTTTAGCGTGATTATATACCCGCGGATGTTGCTCCTCCACCACCAATAGAGCCACCTACATGTGTGATTATCCTTAACCATCATGCTGTAAGTGATCAATTTTTGTTCCATTTGATGAAGATGGTTATGTTTGAAGTGTGTGCCAAATCGGTCACATATACTTACCACGTTATCCCCAATCTAAACGGCCTGTTTGACAAACGCCCGCAAAAAAGTATAATTTGTCTAACGACTGAACCCTCTATAGGTTAACCCGTTTGAATGAATCACTTAGAGAAGTAGAATTGATGATTATGCGAAGGCATCTAACGAGCGCATGTACACGCTTATTCATGCGGTTTTACAGATGTGCCCACCAGTTTTTATGATGCTAATGTTATCCGACAGGTTGCCCCGGTTAAACTTAAACACATAATGCCGTATTCAATCGCTTTAACCACGTCTACGGTAAAAGACGTTCAACGACAATCCAAAATCGTGCACGCTGTGCAATTTCATTTGACACCATTAGTCCGATCTTAAACCGATTTTAACCCAATTCTGAACGGAAACCATTAGACTTGATTTTAATAATTTACTGTCCAGACGTGTATGTTATTGAAAGGTCGCATAATATTGTATTATTTACAGATAATGTCGAGTAAAGCCTATCAAACGTCGAAGAAGTGGACTTGGTTCATCCTAAAGGTATTAGTTGTTCATTCAATATTGACCACGTCTGAGACACACACATTCATCCATTTCATCCGAAACCGAACTCTCCATTTACGCTGAGTGTATTGTTTGGTGTGACGCGCAACCAGAACTGCGTGAGCACCAATTTTCTGGCGCCGTTCCAATCGGATTTCTACGTCAACACACACGATGCGCGCAGCGCGGGGGCACCAAACACCAAAATCAGATGAATAGGTTCGTGTCGTTCATTCAATTATAAAAATCACCGTCAGCTAAAAACGGTTCAACCGAAACCGAACTCACATTTGGGAAACCGCCAAAGTGGACTAATTATATCTCTGACACTTCAGCGTTAGACGATTAAAAAATCGTTCAAGCCCGTTCAAGACAGTTTATTGAACATGAGTGAGACATCTTGGGTTTTTATTAACAATTAACGTTGTTCGACGGAATCTTTTCGACCTATATATTTTACGGCTTTACATGAACGATCGTCGGACGTTTTCATGAATGAGCTGTTGCAATAGGGAGTAGGTCTTGAAATCGTACGGGTTCTCATTGTACTTTGCCGTCAATCGCCGAATCAGATTTATCTTCAGATTTGGCGTCAGGGGTCGGGCGCACAGGCGCGACGGTAAGTCAGCTGAAATGTGGGGATAAAGTTTCATTACTGTAAATCGACAGTGTATACCACAGTTGGCAGACAGTATTAACTCACCTGATTTGCACAACATCTTATTCACACCAGCACTGGCCACATAGCCAATTATTAGAATTATTAGTGAAATGGCCCTCATTTTGCTCTGAATTACTACCCAAGACCAAGTTTGTCTTATATTCACTGTATGAAGCAGCAGAGTTATGGCGCCCACTTGCTATATGTTGTCTAGATCATCTATTATTTGCCACCAGGTTTCAAAATTAACAATTCCGATTAGAAATGGCATGTTGCTGCGCTGTGGCTCATCACTCATTGCACCTGCTAAATTCATTGCATACTGCATGTTTAATCTGATTCAACTCTGAGTCGCGTGAGTTCGCACTTTTATTAATGTCATCATTTTGACATCATCATCATTAGCATTGTGTTGTTCATTAAAGTTCACATAAGTTTGATTGAATTGAAAAATGGCTAACAATTGAAGCGATAAATGTAAGGTGTTGTAACAAAGTGAATGATGAGTTTGTCAGTTAAGGCAGTGAACTTGTCAACACCACACAAGTAGACGGCTGTTGACGACGGTTCAATGGCGATAATGGACTTCTGAGTCTGGCATTAAAATAAACTGCATTACTTGTATATATCCTATTAGAAATGGAGTCGAACTTGTACGAACTTTAACGCATTGAGCAGTACAGTTAATGGAGTAGTTGGCTGACTACTTAGATACTGATCAGAGTTTACAGTGTTTAAAATAGGAATGTAATTGTTAACCAAGCACACTCATGCGTGGCGTTGCAATTGGCTGATTCTTCTGGACTTGTTGGTATTGCTGTATCACATCATACAGTGAGCGGGATGACTCGGGCAGCCAATCGGCCTCGAACCCATCAGTTTGAACATAATGGTGTAAATGAGCTTTATAAGGTTTAATTCGTCGTTCAGCACATTTCAGCCTTTGCTTACCTTTGCGCTTATAAAGCTTCATAAACCGTGATCGCAAATTGACAAAGGAATCACTCACGGCCGTCGTATTGTGAATGCCGAGTAATGAAAAGGGCTGGTTACTGGCGGCCACATCGCACAGGCCAACTTTCCAGCCGTTCTTGTTCCACTTTTTTGTATTGGATTTTTACATGGACAAAATAAGTGCCATCTATGACATGTCTGACCTGACAAGTCTACTACTAACTAACGTAAGAAGAATCCCCTACACTTGACAAAGTTCAACTGGCCCGAGAGTCGCTCAATATTCCGTCGCATATCGGTAATATCAATCGATCCGCGCGCAATTAGCCCTGATAGAATAAAGGCTCTTATTCAGACAATAGCCCCCCTTACCAGTGGCCGTGTACACATGTTGTCGCGGATCGGCCCCAATAAGCGCATGCGATCCACTGAACACATCCTTAAACATCTCATCTAATCGACGTGGCGGCAGGTGGACGTCTTTCGAAATAAGGGGATCGACAACTTGAACGCAGTATTAAAAATGGGGACATGGTAGAGCTTAAAGCTTAACACCGAATCGTCATGTCAACGACAGTTCAAGTGCTGATCAGCTCTGGACAATCCCCCGCGCCCCTTTAGATAGATACAACGGCGCCAGACAAGTGGTCAAGTAATGCATCCGTGGAAAGGGGACCAAGTTCATCGTAATTTCATTCAAGTCAACATTCAACGCGCCCGGGAAACGCGACGACGAGGTCAAATTGAGCAGCATTTGCGCCACTAATGCATTCATATCATTCCACACTTGCTTCTTATCCGATATAGACGAGCTTGTATCAGTGATGCGATTTCGCGTGTTCGACGCCGATCTCACTTTCTTGACAATTTGATCCAGTGAGGCATTGTCAACTGGAATGACCGAATCGGCATGTTCAGTGAGTTGATTCATGGCCAGGACCGAGTTGTACGGCGACGTGATCACATCGTCATCGCCAGACGGGTAGACAGATGTTACTTTTGTGGTTTAAATTGACAAGATCAAATGCTCAAACAACATCAACGTCATTTTCAAAATGCCTAAACGCTCCGTTTCGGGGAACTCGTCACGCAACAGACTGAGAATGAACGTGCCTAATCCAGATCCAGTGCCCCCGCCCATTGAGTGAATCAAAAAC
>SCLD01092025.1:0-12764 GCA_004367895.1 Oikopleura longicauda | reverse complement strand
TGCTTATATAACAAACAGAACTATATTACTAAATGTGTATGATATCGCTCACTCTAATATGATGCTCTAGTTACTAAATCTAGCTCCACTTTTAGTCCATTTTTAGTAACTACACATTTAGTCGTATTAAACGAATTTATTGAACAGATGAGAGTACTTGGTAAATCAAGAGGCTTGAAATATTGCTGAAGTGTTCATCACTGTTCAGGAAAGAATTCGTGCGCTTTTTCGGCAGAATCCATCATCTCTCTGTCCCCGTTTGCGGACACTGATTTGGCCAAGGCGGAGGTTAGCAAGGCTATCTCTCGGGCTGATTTTGATGGATTCTCCATCCATTCTGAGTCGGACTCCGCAGCATCTGAGTCTATTTCAGTTGTGGGGTCTTGGATGACAGCTTGGTTGCGACATTGTGACTCATGTTGCTCAAGGAGTTTCTGAACAAAATTACGATTGTTGTATGATACATACGTTTCACCACGTTGAGGGATAATCCCGCATGGTCATTGATTTCCCTTACCGTTCTGAGCTGTCGAACGTTCAGTTTTATGCATCGTCTAGCTTCAATTAGTAGGTTGAACACAAGTTGACGGTTTGGAACATTCGCCTTGATGACATTGCTCTGGTAAAAGTAGTCAGATCGCATGATTTCCCCCATGTATAGGCCTTCCATGGTTGGGATTTTGAGGAGGAACTTCCGCTCAGCACACCATTCGAGGGTGGGTTCTCCGATGCGGAAAGTTTCCTTGTTTTTGCTACATTCTTCCAGAGGGTTACTCGTGATCCAGAAGGAGTGTTCTTGGTCCAGGAAATCCGGGATCGGAGGGAGCGTAAATCGCTTTCCGTTCCAGCCCTTTTGACAGAAGAGTTCCGTCGATTCTGTTGCTGGATTATCCATCATTCCATCTTCGCTTCCGACGGTGAATGTTGCCGTGGAAGTATCTGTAGTCACCGTGAAAACCTTCGATGACGGGTGCATTATTCCTGGCTGCATGGACACGGTTATTGTTTTTCCTGGTGTTGTCCCGTCTTGGTTAATGGGTGGATTGCACCAGTCGTTCCAGTCGACTTCATTTTGAGCCCCGATACCGACCAGTTTGGGTCTGAGATGCTCTTCGAAGAACGCTCCCGACACTTTTGGAAGGGTAAGGGGATTTTGAGAGGGAGAAAGCTCGCCTGCTCGTACCAGCATGGTGCCTATGATGAATAAGTTTTATGCATAACGGGATGAGTTAAAGTGTTATACCTTTATAAACGAAGGTCCACATGGTGTTGGCCGAGCGTTCGATCTTTCTTTCCAACCGTATTGGCGCCGGGGTGGTTTCCGTTTCAGCTTCGAAGCGCAATTCTCCACATTTTCGTGGTGGCCAGATCTGAGTAAAATATTAGGCTTATTTTGAGCTAGACTGTCTTACCTTGTAGTCCAGTTTGTCTATGCCTTCTTCGAAGTCAGATTGGAATTTTTGAAGCAATTTGAGTCCGGCTTGTTGGCATAGATGATAGTTCGTGATCACCGGTTCCAGCAGGACTATAGCTTGGTACGCTAATATGCAACCTTGGTTGAACAAGGTAGCTTCGATTCTCCCTATCGCTGTCAAAAGAGTCGCTTTGACTCGTTTGTCATCAGGGGTAGCCAGTGCCACTTTTCGGAGATTCATGAGGATAACATCCGCAGTCAAATCCATCATGTTGTCGACCAGGTAACCTAGTAAAGCCGCCATTGACTCAGATCTTCGGAGTTGTTGTTCTCTCACAATTTTTACTCCTTTGTCTTCGGTTACTTTTTGTTTGGGATCGTTTTTTCGCTTTTTCGCTTGATCCTTGCTCTTATTAGTTCGTGCCGGTTTCATTGTACCTTCAGACGGTCTAAATATATCATTTACAGGTAAGGTTAGCTGAGTGATGATTACAAGGTAAGCAGATGTTCAGTATATAGGTGAACATCTAAATCAGATCATGGGTTATTTACAGATGTGTAAGGGGAGTGAAGTATTGATCCCGATTCTAGTGGGTTAAACGATGATTATGGTACGTTGTACAGTAGATGAATTTACGCATATGTAACTCTATAACAAACGAGATTGAACTTCGTCCAAGTTTGACAGCTCAGCGTCATGCATGATGGATGCTCCAGCATTGGCACTTTGTGCAATATGACTATTTGCATAGTGTTTGCGCATTTGATTGGATCTCCAATGTAAAAACAGATCTATTTGCATTTCGGACGCGTCAAGCATCGACAGCGTACTCGCTATCGTTACCCTCCCCGTATTTTTCATTGGTTGTACGTCCCACCCCAGTTCTCGGGCCTTCAGTTTCATCAGTCGACATTCTGAGTTACCTGATAACCGTCGATGTTGGTGGTGGAATAGGAGACCTTTTACTGGACGACCCATATATTGCCAATATCGTGCCAGCGCTCTGACTGCGCACCGCCATCGCTTGTGTGCAGGCAATGCCTTCAACGTTATTTGTTGGTGTACTTCGGCGCGGATGTTTGTTTTTGAGATTCGTAGTCGACCATGCAACCATAGGCCTTTTTGGTTCCGATCGAATCGAAAGTCTTCCCAGCGGAGAAGTATTGCGGAGCCCCACCGTATGCCCGAGCAGCAAGTGAGGTGGATAAGCGTGGCTGCCCTCTTTCGTGTTGGCATTGTGGACGGTCGGTTCCCCGCTTTGATGGAATTGTCCAGCCACAGGCATTTCGCGAGGTGGTGCATTTTTCTCCATGGAATTGCTGGAGCGTGTCCGACTTTACAATCATTGGTGTATGTGTATTCTTTGACGAACCGGTTGCATTGATTTATGAGATAATCCCTGTCGTGGTGTGCCAACTTATCGGCCAAGATTCTCAATACGCAGGCCCTCTTATCCAATAGGTGTTTCGTGGAGAGTGGCGCGCTTCGTTTAGTGCGAAAGCATTTCTCTGCAAACCAGTCCAGCAGCCAATTTTTGAGCACTAGAACGTCGGTTGGATAATTCATTTTGCTGAGTTCCTCATCAGTTTCCTTGAGAAGGGTCTGGTGGGGTGTTTGTTGCGAGTTAACATACGGTAATTCATCGAGTCGTGCGCTGAAGCGCATTTAATTTCCTAAACAGAAAAATGTTTAGAGGTTATTGATATTTTCTTTTACAAGTGTTTGAACAGTTTGTTCGACAGCTGATGGAAGTTCCTGTTTGAGGTTTTCCCTTTCGTAGTGTCTGCTAAATACTTTATCATCAACCAAGATCGGATCTTTCGGTTTTTTGGCCGCCAACTTTTGGTCTCGCCTCTGTTTTTCAACCGTAATATTTGGCGATGACCACCGCTGAATCTCTGCTGATGCTAAAGTATTTATCAGACTACTGATCCGAACGCAAATGAATCTCACCTTGTTGGTTGTTGTTGGATTGTTTGGAGTTATTGCCATTCTTGTTGCCATAGCGGTTAGAATTGTTGCCTCCTTGTTGGTTGTTCTTTTGTTGCTGATGCGAGCCTTTACCCCCGCCAGAGTTCCCGTTGTTCCTTCTGGCGTTTTTGCTGGAAGATCCACCATTTGGTTTGTTTGAATCACGGTGTCGTTTGGCTCCCGGTCGTGCGCTTGAATTTGTTACGACCTTGGGAATCTTGACCTTGTAGCTGGGGTCTTTGGCTTTGTGAAACAAGGTTTGATAAGCTTGCTTGCTCAACAGACCCAGTGGAGTACTCTTTTTGGCTTGATCAGTATTCTCCTAAATTACCAGGGTCAGTTGTATCTAGATAGTGACCCTATGACTTACCAGTCGTTGAATTTCTTCCATTTTCTTTCTGATAACAGGGTTAGCATGGGTCTTGTTGAGGTAACCATTACCCATATCCTCTAGGGCAGAGCCAATTTTGTTTTGGTCCCAATCGCTCACGAGAGTAGCGAAGAGTTCCCTGGCCTTTGCTGCCGTGAAAATATCTTGGTTCATCATTTTCGAAATATCTGCGAGACGATCTCTCATGTAGGTTTTGGCGGTGGAGAATTCGTCTGGTAGGGATTCTTGGTATCTCTCAAATAGGTCCAGTATGAGTTGTGCATTCAAGGAATCCATTTGTTTTGAGATACGGTATATGATGTCACGATATATCTGAGCTGGGTTCTCTTTTTGTGGCATATATTTCTCCGTTTGCATGTACGTGGGCGGTTTGGACATCATCATGTACCATCGGGTGCCTTCTCGAAAGGGCACATCAAGCACTGCAAAATTATTTTTCAGTTGTTTTGGTTAGGTTCTAATCTTACCTATTTTCACCTTCTTTTGGTCCGTATGCAGCTTATATTCTGACAATGAATCGTCATAAGCTTTTTTGGCAATTTTTCTTTGCTTGTAAGCTGCTCGACCATCATTGAGGAGTCCCTCCGCAGAGCTTTTGGCTGAATAAAGGTTGACTGATTAGATCTTATATACGATTAGTTTCAGTTGCTGAGATTCTCATCACGTGTTTTAACTTACCTAGTTGGCGGTCAATTGGGTCATTGTGATCCAGTTGAATTTGTCCGGCTTTGAATGCCTCGAACTTCGTTTGGAGTTCCTACGTGATAACCGTTAGACAAGACCGGGATTTTCTGGAAGGTGTTTTACGGTTGGTGGATCGATCCAGAGCGATCCCGGAACCAAATCTCAGTTTTTATTCGTTGATTCAAATTGAAGCTTACCTTTATCGCAGCTTCTTTGGCCTTGGCGTCTTGCAGGAGTTTCTTATCTTGCACCAGATCGCTTTGTGCCATTGCGCGAAGCTCGCTCATTTCGTCTTCGATACTGGTTAGGGTTGAAATTCTTCCGGCTTGGACGTCCGCCGTGATGTCAACTTTTAGTGCCCGATTCTTTTTGGCTTTCATTGAGGTCAACGAGTAGGGTTGGGCTTTTTCATTGCTGTCTTCGACATCAGAGTTCGCCATATTTCTCAAGTTCGCAATCTATGTTTGGGAAATATTAAGCGTTATCGGAATTTACAGTAGGATTTTATCTCGAACTTATTTACAGTTGGGAACAAAAAAGTGATGCATGAATATATGAGGTGAATATGGGCACGTGATTAATATGCATGAGTCATTCTCGGAATGCCATCGTTGAATTGTGTTTGCGGAAGTATTCCCCAATTTCAGATTTTTTCTGTCGCGTTCGTAAATCGAATGCGTCAACCGATTCCCCTAAGTATTGGTTACTTTAGTCAGGTATGAGGCATTGGGATCATATGCCTCTTAGTGTTAGTAGGATTTACCTTCCTCGGGTCCAGATCGCAGTGTCGCATACAAGTCCGCCTTCATTTGAAAAAACTTTTTTCTGAGAAAATATTTTCGCGGAGCTTGAAACAACTCCCAATTGTCTTGTTTTAGTATGAGAGATTGTCTCGCTGTGAGGTCATTTTCCCAGAAGATGTCTTTCATCTCCCTTTTGTGCCTTTTCCAGTTATTCTGGGCCTTGCTGAGTTGTTCATCGGATTCAAAGACTTTTTTCGTGTATTCCTTAAACCGTTGTTCTAGTTCGGACATGTCTGAATATTTAATATGCATAGTGTTTGTTTGGGCTTGATTGTTGTATTAATTATAAGTTAACATGATCAAATAATTAGTTGTGATTATCAAGAAACGACCGTTTTTTCTTAGTACCAGTTACAAATGGAACCCAGGGATCGAGTGCCGATGACAGAAAGCAAGGTTTAAGAACGAGTGCTAAGAATTTTGTCCGCATTGAGAATGTTTATTCGCATTGAGAATCGAGATCGATTATACCCAAAGTGAGAGTAAATATTCGCATTGAGAATTTTATTCGTATTGAGAATCTAGATCGTTCGAGTACCGAATGTTTTGTTAACCGATTCCTTCGATGTTTCATTCGTGCGTGAACGTTTTCGGTGTCGTGGTGAATCCTTCAGCATTATTCGTTCGTTACAAGCCAAACAGTTTATGTTATGGGTAATAACCAGCGTCTTTTTCGGACCTTTATTTGGTGTCCCTCGAATGAGGTCATTGACCGCATAAAACTCTCTTTCTGAAGGAAAAAGTGTCCAAGATGATTCGGGATCGAGATAAAAAATTTTTGACTTATTGGAGTTTCGGAATATTTGAATGCCTAAAGGGTCTTCCTGAAATACGTGAACCAATAATATGAACTTTTCGCGCCAATAAACGTCCCTTAATTTTGCTATTGTCGGTTGTAGAATATTCTTGGGTGGGAATATGTATAAAATTTTTCCCAGAAGCTTTGCGGGCGGTGCCCCCAGGAAATCATTTGTGAGTGCCCATCGCGATCTGGATGGTTTCCAAGGAACGAATAGCCTGCACTTTTTATTTTCTTCCGTGGCCATAGCGTCTACTTGGGGAAACGTACCTATATGGTTACAGATGCTCCTAAAGTGTGCCTGCGGAAGAAATTCCTCATTTTTGTTTACGAATCGGGACGGACGGTCTCCCAATTGGATACTCGTTCCTACCCAATAAACTTGAATTGTTGCGTTAAGTTGATCCAATTCCTCGTATATCATGCGAATAACGTCGTTAAGCCTCGGTATTTTTGATCCCTCATTTCGGAATCCGAAATATACGTTTTGGTTATCACAAAAACTCACTAGGTGACGATGTCGTAATATTGCGGGAAATTCCCTCAGTACATAGAGGATCGCTAATGCTTCTTTGAATGCTATGGTGTCTCGGTGAAACGCTTCAGCAAAATACTTTGTCATTTCTACCATTTTGACATTGTTGAGGTAAATGACTGCTCCTGCCGCCGTCTGACTGGCATCACTCCAGATTGACATGATTTGCAAATAGCATCTCTCCTGTGCTGCCCAACATTTGGTCATTTCTGAAACTTGTATGTTTTGCCATTTTAATAACTCCGCCTTTAATCGATCGTCCAGTTGAATTTTACGGAATTTTTGCGGCACTGATGGGTGTCTAAGGTCGGATAATAGCAGGGCTTCCGTTTGACGCCGGATATACAATTTAAGTTTATCGTAGCATAAAATAAAGCTACAAAGTTTCCCCCTTATTACTTCTAGGTCTTTATACTTGATAAATTTTTTAGCGAGGGCGTTATTAAGCAGTCGGCAAAATTCTGCCCATTTGGTGGCCGGCACGGACATTTCCTGTTTAACCGAGTCTACATTAATTCCTAGGAACTCAACTTTGGATTTTGGCACAAAATCACTTTTACCGACGCTTATGTACCCTCCGGTGGCTGTGATTAAGAGGGTGCCCAAAAAACAGCATAACGGCTCCACCGATTTTAGCTGGGTCGGGTTTTCGTGAACGAAGAGGCGATCGTCTAGATATAAGGTGGCTGTGAATCCATGCTTACGCAGAATATTGATGACAACCATGTTGGCTTGGTTAAAGTAGGCCGGTGACGTCCTCTCACCGAATGCGGGGACTACATAACTGAAGGATCTTCCTGCGAATTCGAACGAGCTCCACGAGACGCTTTCATCGTTCAATGCCATTTGGTGAAATCCTCTTTTATCATCCATTTTGGTCATTAGGGCATATTTCGGAATGACAGGCGCCACTTGTTGTAGACAATCGAGTTTACAAGGCATTTTGTAAAATTCCAAGGCCTTGGTAATACTACCGTCATAGCACAACCTCGGTTTCTTGTCCATTGATGCATAAATGCAGCCTGCTGTCATGATTGGTGCGTCGTCTGTCGGGCGGAGAATGAGGGCCCCGGTCATAAGCCACTCGTCTATGGTGTCTACTGTGAATTTCAAGTATTGGGAAACCCATTCCAGGTTTGTGGTATAAAACGGCATTACTTGAAAATTATTGTTTGCGGATGGGATCCTCCTAATAACATGTTTGAATGGTTTAAACATTTGCCAATTCGTATCAAACTCCTCTATTAGACCTTCCATTACCCGATTAGATTTTTTATGGGGTTTTATCAGTTCCTCGTGGAATTTTTTCTGATAGATCCGGTCCCACTCCCTAGCTTTATCAAGATCGAGTGTTTCTGGGTCAATCCCAAGGTGTTTGCAGTTTTGCACGTGTGGTACTGTAATGTTAAATAATTTATCAACTCGAAATTTTACCGCTTTATCCTCATCGACGGGTCGTTGATTATGAAACACGTCTGCCCCTTGCCAGATGGCTTTATATGATTCGTGTCGGTGTACGTGTCCCTCCAGAAACCTTATTCCCATCATAAATTTGTTAGCGTGTCTGGAATAACTTCCCGCTTGGTAAAAGCTTCCATGACACTTTGCGAAACGGTTTCGCAGTCTCGGATCTGCAATATCTGGTTCGTCCTTAAAATCCCGGCTCGATCGGACGTATACTAGGGACCAATCTACCCGAGCCTCAATCTCTCGCGTGAGTATTGCGAATGCATAATCCCATATGGCTGTGTTATATGACGCCCATTCCTCGGGCATATAGGGGCCCTCGATAATACCGTCTGCTCTGATGACAATCGCGCCATTGACATTGACGGGTAGCACAGGACTATCTGCAAATTGTCTTTCATGAAGGAAGTCGTTGCGGAATTTTTCCTCATCCTGGTGTATACAAGAGCAATTCTGAAAGCCTTCGTCGCCCACCGTGCAATGATTGTTGAAGTTGGCCGCGCTGTGACTGCAACCTTCATAGCGCTTTCGTCTTAGTCGGTTCCGTTTTGACATTGCTTCCCATCTTTCCCATGGGATTGCTGGCATTCTAAAGTAAAGCTAAGTAGTTTTGCTTTTTAAATTGGTGGTGTAATAATAATGACCTAGCAGTATGGGTCCCTGGCGCGAGCGTGCCAGGGCGACTTGTGGGATTGGAACGTAAATGATTAAGAATTAAGCATTGATGGAGATATTACTTCCGTTTGGAAGCTTGTTTGGCAGCCCAGGTACTCATTTGTGCATTAATGATGTCTTGGTAGGATTTTGGGCGGTCGAATAGCGTCGGTTTGGCAGGCAAGAAATCTGCGTCCTTCGGATACTTGGGCGCTTTCTTTATCTTTTTTGGTGTTGGTGGTTGCGGAGTCACAACCGGTTCAGGTTCGGGTTCGGAGAAGTCCGACTCTGTCGCCCTGGAGTCGTCGTGTTCGCCATCGATGCTGGCTGCGCCATCAGTGGTGTCTTCTGCTTCGTCTTGCAGTTCACTCCAGACTTGCGTATTTTCCGATTTTGCCTTGCATCGGTCGAAGACTTCGCGGAAGTTCTCCGGGAAAGCCATAGGGGTGAGTTTTGGTGTAGTGAACTTCTGTGGTTGCCATCCCACGATCTTTATGTCCGCCACCGAGTTTACTTCGTCATTCCCAAATACAGCCACATTGAGGTGTACCACCGCGTCCTCGTCCCAGATGTTATTCCAGTCCGTCAAGACTTGGCGAATGGTGATCGGTGCTTGTTTAAACAACTTCTTCACTATCTTTTGGAACCGTTGCTCGGGTTTCGACGGGAGCTTCAGCTGTTCAAGTAGAGCCGACATTGTCGTCATCTCCAATGTGAGTCCTTCCAGTGAGATTGCTGCTGGGTCTGCGTGCCATTGACTAACAAATCTCACGACTTTATGGACAAACATTGTTGATATTGCAAAAACTTTTTTCACCAATTTTTCTTTGCCTATTGTATCCCACCAGCCGGCAAGTGCATCACTTTCGTCTCTTTCTCTGTTGAGCCATTGGAGGACTTTGTGCAGGTCAGCCGCTGCTGGCAACGCCATCATTTGGTTTACCGTGAGATCAAAAATCGTTTCGGCTGACGTGATGGAATTAGCTTGTAATTCCTCGACGGTCTCCTTCAGCGTTTGCAACTCCGTTGACGTTGTGTTCGTCGTGTTCCGAACTTTCACGAATTCGTTGTTGGTTTCGATGGCCGTTGGCAACGCGCGATCGACTTCGTCAGGGATGTTTGGTGGTGGTGTGTGAATGGTTGCCAGGTTCTCTATGGTGTCCATACACTTTGAGGTTGCCATTTGCCATTCGTTCAGGGATTTCTCCATGATTTGGACTCGTTGTTCAAGATCTTTATAAGCGCCCACCCTAATGATAACGTAGTTAGCTTATATTAGTTTTGGATTTTGTGTGACTCACATGCTGGTGGCACCATCATCGATCTTGGGAATCTGAGGCTTCACTTCCGAGTTCTGAAGGGATGTATTAATCATGTGTAACGTGTATTTGGTTTTGTTGATGTTGTCGAACGACCTGTCTGACAATGCTACTTTCAGGTCCGTCATTAGTGTTCGCATTAGAGGATGGACCTGAAAATTGACAATGCTACATACTGTATCTCTACTTTGGTAAGCCTACCTGCACTTCGTTTGAGCTTTGACTTGAACCTGCTGTCAATATTTCCGTCACCAGGTCTGCCTTCGGCGGTGTTGCTTTAATTGTTTTTACCGACCTCTTAACTCTTGACACTTTCTTTTTTCCTAAAGTGTATAGATTTATTATTTATGCGTGCAGTTTTAAACTTCAACGATGCTTGGCTTGTTTAATTTGCTAAGTGTAAACTGTGCTGCTTACCCTCCGGTTCTATCGGTGGGAGTGCTTGATCCGGCAGTGCAATGATTTTTGGCATTGTTTTTGTCATATCGATTTATCCGATGCTAGTTTTAACCGACTTAATGCATAAATATTATTCACCTCGCTTTTCTGCAACCTTTTGGTTGTAATGACATCCACTAGGCTATCCGTGATGCAAGAAAAGATAACATGGGGGGATTAACTGTTTTTGGAATATTTATTTGGCGGCAAAACCTTGTCGTCAATAGAGAGGATATATCAACGGAGGCAACAGATACATTTCTGTTGCATCCGAGGGGGAATTATTTACAGTTGGAATGTGTTTTTGTGCAGATATAATCTTCATTTATACGCCGATATGTATAGACGATACAATGAGGATATAATCCGCAGGTAAAAATAAATGATGATGACATTATCGTTGTTCCTGAAGAACATCTTCGACTCGATCCAAAAATGTTGGCAGGAAGGTCTCAGGTGAGAATTGGAGTCTCGGAATATTCTCCAGTTTCGCTTCCTAAATAAGTTTATTTTAAATTCATTTTTATTTTTAGGTGACTAGGATTTCGATTTTCCGGTCAACCTAGAAATTGATTCACTAAGTTTATGCGTCATAATGACTCACCTCGCATGCCGCAATGATGTTCGTGCGGTGCTCTAGCATGTATTCGAGGGACCAAACTCCAATGAGTCTTCGACGGAGGTTCTCGCGATCCGATCGTTCCGCTTCAGGCAACCAGTATTGATCCATGGCCATTTCTGGATATGGCAACAGAAGTTGTCCCTGTTCCACCATGAGTAGAACCTAAACAAGTTTTGAGTGTGCGAATTTAATTCTCAATAAGTTAGTGGGTTTCTAGGATTTATTTGTGTACCGAGCTTGATAGGTGTGTCAAAGTACCTGATCAAAGCGACGTGATCGACGACAACTGAGAAGTAGTTGAATGCGAGCGCGCATGTTTTCTGTGCAGACCAAGTCTTCATTATGGATGAACGCTTTGTACCATTGCTGATATGAAATCATACCTTGTTGCATTTTCTCCAGTACTGGTTGCTCAATGCTGATAGTATCATCATAAACCGACAGGTTTTCCAGCTGATCTTCTAGAGACACTAGCACAGTTTCATCCATTTCTCGACCTTCGTAACGTCTCCATTCTCTGGTGTTTTGAGTTCGGTTGACGTTGGTGATAGTGGAGGGGTCAAGTATTGTGACGATGGCCCCGGTGATTACGGAGACCGACTGACTGGCTTTGGCGATGCTGCGACCCGCATTGTTAAGCGTCATTCCCTCTTCGAACCACTTTGGTTGATATGAGTACTCAACTTTCGAATATCGACCCCTTGTGTTCACTTCTGTATTGCTGGACTGTCCATCATGGCTCTTATCACAGTATTTTTGTAAGTCATACGTGACTCCTGGGAATCGGGCCTGAAAATCGGGTAGATCGATTGACGGAAACCCTGCCGTTCGAACCAGATTGTTCTTCATCACTTCTGGTCCTTCCGATTCAACCAGTGGCTTCATGTACGCTCTGATCTGTCGTTTGAAAGTTTTCAGGGCAGGATGACTCATTTCTTCAGTGCTAAGTAACTTATCATCAGTGTCCAGTGCGACTTTCCACATCATTCGCTCCCAGTTTTGTACCTAAATGTTAGTTTTAGAGTCAAAATCTGTTTTTGTCATGTGTCTATTCTGTCACAAATGGAAGAATTTGCTGGCATTGCCATCATATCGGTAACTCTTACCTTCGGGAACATATTTGAGCCTTCAAGTCCTATAAACCAGCCCGGAGATACGTAGGCTTGTCCCAGACATTGTTGTAGGACTTTTTGATTCCAGTCCGTACTTGGTGCCGTGACCGCGGATTCTTTCATCTCCGTTGCTGCTGCTAGCATCACTACTGCGAACGCTTCCAAGGTGGACCATTCGATTTGCTCCAGGCCCTTGAGTCCTTAAATGAGAGGTCATTTTTTGTATCAGTATTATTTATTGGAACCGAAAAACTAGTCGTGAAGCGAGTTACTCAGTGAGAATTCGTATAGTTTTTAGAGTTTCTACCGACGGAAGATATTGTCCATTTTTAGAATTTTATTCGCCATGAGAATATCATTCATTTTGAGAATTTTATTCGCATTGAGAATATCATTCATTTTGAGAATCTGATTCGCATTGAGAATGTCCTTCATTTTGAGAATTTCATTCGCATTGAGAATATCATTCGTTTTGAGAATTTTATTCGCCATGAGAATATCATTCATTTTGAGAATTTTATTCGCATTGAGAATATCATTCATTTTGAGAATCT
>SCLD01092014.1:0-12767 GCA_004367895.1 Oikopleura longicauda | reverse complement strand
GAAAATGCCGGCGGTCTTTCCAAGTTCGTTCAGTTATCGGGTATTGCCAGACCGATGGAAAAATTGGAGAAACCTAACTACACTCTTGATGCATCCCTGAGCAAACTAGTGGTTGTCAAGGCCGGTACCCATTGTGATTTCCCAGTTGGCATTCAAGGGCGACCCGTTCCCAACTGTAGCTGGATGTTTAATGGCATTGATGCCAATGCAAATGACCGTGTTGGTGTTGATACCACTGAAACAACCACGAAGTTGTCTATTTCCGATGTGTCCCGCGAGGATACTGGAAAATGGCACCTTTGCCTTGAGAACTCATCAGGCGTCAAGAAGACCTTCATCAACCTGAAAGTTATGGACTCACCCGGCCCAGTATCCAATGTTCAAGTTCGTCGCATCACAAAAACGTCGGCCACGCTCACATGGGATCTACCTGCCAACCAAGGTGGCGCCGAAGTTATCTCTTACACTTTGGAAAAACGCGAGTCGACTCATCGAGTGTTTACAACCGTCTTGTCGGACTGCTTGGACAATAACTACACTTTCAAGAACCTTTACACTGGTTCATCATACTACTTCCGTGTTTCGGCCAACAACTCTGAAGGCAACGGTGTCGCGGCTGATACTGATTTGGTAACAATTACTGAAACACCAGAGGGTGTCCGTCAGCTTCAAGTGATTGACACCACTGACTCAACAATCACTTGCAAATGGGAATGCCCAGAGGATAATGGCGGAACTCCAGTTATCAATTACCACGTCTCATATGCTGAAATCGTCGCCGGCAAAGAAACTTACTACAACTTCGATGTGCGCAAGACTGAATGCATCATTAAGAATTTATCGAAGGGCAAACCATACGAAATCATAGTTTGGGCCCGAAATGATGCTGGTCTGGGTTTTCGCGAAAAATTAGGCCCAATCATTTGTCAAGAACTTCTGGTTCAACCCACAATTGACATGTCTTCCATTATCGGCCGCCAGGTGAATTGTCGCGTTGGTGCTGAAATTAAACTTGACTTGCCAATGGTCGGAAAACCGCAACCAACAATGACTTGGACAAAGGATCGTCTCCCATTGAAATCAGAAGACGGAGTGGCCATTGAGCGAACGGAACAGGGTATCACTATTAGCTGGGCGGTCGTCTCGAAAAATCATGCTGGACAATACCACTGTAATCTTGAGTCAAAGGCTGGTAACTCCGAGTCGTCATTCATTTTGAATGTGTTTGGCGTTCCTGGCAAAATCCGAGGTCCGATCGAGTTCATTGACGTTGACGCGAATGAGATTCATTTGGATTGGGAGATTCCCGAAGACATTGGTGGATCCGATATCACTGGTTACGTGATCGAAAAGAAGCTGTCAACAATGGACAAATTCAACCTTGTCACTGCTTCGTGCACGCGATCGCAGTTTCGTGTCAAGAAACTGGAGGAGAAAGCTGAATATGTATTCCGTATTTGTGCTGAAAACAAGTATGGTCTAGGTCCTTGGCTGGAGTCTTCATCTATCGTATGCCTTTCCAAATACCGACGACCAACCGCACCCTCGTCACCTCAATTCTACCAGGTGACGGCCAACACGATGACAATGATCTGGGATGCACCACAATCAACTGGTGGTACTGAGCTGACTGGTTATTTCATTGAAAAACGCGAGCGCAATGCCATTCTGTGGTCCAAGGTCAATAAGCGACCGATCAAGGATCCAGAGCACAAGTGCACTGGCTTGCTGGAGGGACTCGAATATCAGTTCCGTGTATACTGCGAAAATAAGGTCGGCTCATCACCCGTGTCAGATCCATCCTCCTTCCAACGTGCATTTGATCAAGTTTCCGAGCCACAAGATGTTAACGTTGTCGACATAAACCGTGACTCGGTGTCCCTCACATGGAAGGCTCCTAAGTTCACCGGCGGTGCCAATATCACGTCATACAACATTGAAAAGCGATCCGGACTGGAAACCCGCTGGTATCGTGCTAATTTCGTGCCAATCACTGAGTTCGAGTACACTGTTAGTTCATTGACTCCTGGTGAAGCTTATCAATTCCGTATTGTTGCCCGCAATGCACTTGGTACAATGTCCAAGCCGTCAAATTCAACTGAAAAGATCATCCCCCACGACGAGTTTGTCGCCCCTCAAATTATGTTTGAGAAGGAACTTCTCGACGGTGTTCTGGCGCGTAACGGCAAAACAATTGTCCTGAAAGCTCGCGTCACAGGCAAGCCGTACCCTCGCGTCTGGTGGAGCAAGGACGATGCTGAACTCATTGCATCTGGAAACATTGAAATCGATCAAGACGGCCAGTTTCAGATGCTGACAATCCGCGACAGTGGTCGTGTCGATAGTGGAAAATATGAAATTTTTGCCAAAAATCCATGTGCTACCAAATCGTACGATATCGATGTCAAAATCCAGGATCGTCCTAGTGCTCCGTGCGGTCCTATCAAGTTCACATGTGTATCCGCAAATAAAATGACCATCTGGTGGTCATTGCCCAAGGACAATGGTGGTGCTGCTGTTGAAAAGTACGTGGTTGAACGTCGTGAAACATCCCGTACCACCTGGAACATTGTTGATGACGCTGTCACATGTTGTAATCTCACCGTGACACGCTTGTTGAAAAACCATGAATACCAGTTCCGTGTTTATGGCATCAACAAATTTGGCATTGGCCAGCCCTTGGTTTCTGAACCAGTCATTGCCAAGTGCCAGTTCGACGTTCCCGAAGCACCTCATAGTCCGACTTTCGCAAGCGGTAATAAAACGAGCATTACTATTATGTGGTCACGACCAAACTTTGACGGTGGAAATGATGTCAAAGGATACCACATTGAACGTCGCGAAAAACGCTCAACGCACTGGGTCCGCTGCAACAAAGAAGTCGTCTCGGAATTGCGATACAAAGTACAAAACTTGACCGAAGGAAACTGGTACGAGTTCCGCGTCACCGCAGAAAACAATGCTGGTGCCGGCCCTACCTCAGAAGCGTCGCCATTGATGGAATGCCGTGACCCAATCTCATCACCAGGTGTACCAGGTGTCGTCCGTGTCGTTGATACCACCCGAACATCGGTTGCACTGGCCTGGTCCGGTCCTACTTTTGACGGTGGATCACCGATTATCGGTTACAATGTTTACGCATCAAATACCAATGACGAAGAGTGTTTCGTGAAAATGAATATTGATGTCGTCAAGATCAGCAGCTGGACCATGTCAGGATTGATTCCCGGAGCAGCCTATCATGTGCGCGTTACAGCTGTCAATGTCGCTGGTGAAGGCGAGCATGTCCAAATGTCTTCCCGTGTTACCACAGCTGACCGTCTGGAGAAGCCCGACTTTGTCATTGACGCCGACTTCAAGTCTAACCATATGGTGCACGCTGGTAAACGATTGAACATTCATCTGCAGTACTATGGTCGTCCCCTTCCAACCGTCACTTGGTACAAAGCAAACTGCGATGTTGAAGAGCGAGCTGAAATCACAACTACTGAGTGGTCAACTGAATTGACCATTGAGACCACTGAACGCAATGATAGTGGCAAATATGTTGTCACACTCGAGTCCGCCGCTGGCATTCGAGAGTTGAACTTGAATGTCAAAATTCTTGATACTCCCGGTGCATGTGGCAACTTGTCAGTCACAAAAGTCACTCGTGACTCGTGCTCCTTGTCCTGGTCGCCACCAACAATCGACGGGGGTGCCTTTGTCAAATCATACGTTATTCAAAATCGGGAAGTCTCGCGACGCTCATGGATGACTGTTGCGCGCAATTGTCAACGAGCAGCATACACTGTGACCAACCTTGAACCTGGCTCACAGTGGTGTTTCCGTGTTCTCGCTGAAAATGAGTTCGGCATTGGCGCACCATCTGAACTGAGCAGTGCGATCACCGTGACTGAGTTGCCCTCCGTCCCCGAGAAAGCCAGTGTGACGAGTGTAACATCATCAACCATTACTGTGGCATGGACTGCGCCACTTTCAAATGGCGGATCCCGCGTCTCGTACTATTTTATTGAGTACCACCAAAAGGGCGTCAAGAACGCAAGTGGCCTCGACTTCTGGGTTGAAGCCGGTCGCGTCCGTGGCTCCGTTTACCAATACACTGTGACTGGCCTTGAGTGCCAATCAGAGTACTTGGTTCGTGTTCGCGCTGTCAATGAGTGTGGTGTCGGTCCCGAGCGTGATGCCTTCCCATCAGTGACATGTCAAGATGTTTCAATTGTGCCGGAAGCCAACTTGAGTGGTCTTCATAACAAGACACTGACTGTTCGCGCTCGGCAGCACGCAGTTATCGAACTTCCATTTATCGGAGCACCGAAGCCAAAGATCGCTTTCTACAAAGGCGAGGAACGTAGCCACCCGTTGTTCGATGGCGAGGGAAAACACGTCATCACCATCGCTGATGCTCTTGCAACACTCCGCGTCCATAGCGTAGACAAGTCTGACTCAGACACATATCACGTTGAACTGGAAAACTGCAACGGCACAGCAGCCTACAAGTTCTACATTACAGTTTTGGATGTTCCTGGTGCCGTACAAGGACCAATTGTGTTCACGGATGTCACCGCTGATTCTCTCACCCTTAGCTGGAAAATGCCACTTGTCGACGGAAATAGCGACATTAATGGCTATGCTGTTGAATGTCGCGAGTATGGTCGCACTACATGGTCTCAGTTGACTTCGTGTACCACTCGTACGTTCTTCAAGGTCCGTCACCTGACCCGATACACTGAGTACCAGTTCCGCGTCAAGGCCGAGAACAAATTTGGCCTTGGTGAAGGACTTGTGTCGGATGTTGTTTGTGCTGAATACTCATTCGTCCCTCCAAACTGCCCCTCAACACCGGAAGTTGTTGAACTGACCAAATCAACTGCGAAAATTCAATGGAATGAACCTGCACTTGATGGCGGCAATAAAGTCAGTGGATACTGGGTCGAGAAGAAAGATGCCAACTCTATTGTCTGGCAGAAAGAGAACAGCAAATCATCGATCAAATCCAATGAGGCAACTTGCCACAATTTGATTGAAGGCCTCGAGTACCAATTCCGCGTCCGTGCTCAGAACGATTCCGGCATCAGTGGCCCATCAGAACCCTCGAAGCCAGTTGTCATTCGTGCTGAAGTCGGCCAACCACAAAACGTGGCAGTTGCCGATATGACATCCAATACTGTTGTTTTACAGTGGCAGCCACCGCTGAACGACGGCGGCTCTAAGATTTCGCAATACTTTGTAGACCGACGTAGCGTTCCTGATGGTCGCTGGCTTAGATGCAACTACGATACCGTAACCGCGTGTACATACAAAGTGTCCGGCTTAACCACGTGCGATACGTTTGAGTTCCGCATCATAGCAAAGAACGCAATAGGAACGGTCGGTATTCCATCGCAAACAACAGAACCGATCAAGTGCGAGGAGTCAAACGAATCGCCCCGTATCCAACTTGACGCCTCTCTACTCACTGAGTGTTTCGCATTGCGTGCCGGCCACAACATCTGCTTCGAGGCCGAGATCCTTGGTCGCCCAAGCCCAAAAGTGTTCTGGTATCGCAACGGTGTCCAAATTGAAGCGGGGGATCGTGTCCAAGTCACACGCGACCTGAAGACATCATCGCTCGCCATCTCGGATTGCACAAAGTGTGATACCGCCAAATATGAAGTTGTTGCGCGTAACCAATGTGGCGAAGTGCGCGACTTCATCAATGTTAAAGTCATGGACCGACCGGACAAGCCAATGGGACCCATCAATGTTACTCGCGTCACGAGCAACAAATTCACCATTAACTGGGGCATGCCACTTCTTGATGGCGGAGCCCGTGTTACTCATTTCATTGTTGAGCGGCGTGAAACATCACGATTGTCATGGGTTACTGTTGATGACCACGTCGAGTTAACGTCGTGTACAATCAAAAAACTTATCAAGGGATCCGAATATATGGCACGTGTTTCCGCTGTTAATGAGTACGGGATATCGGAACCATTGGAATCAGCATGTATCATTGCAAAGGATGCCTTCACCGTGTCGGAGATGCCTGGTAAACCAACGATCGTCACAACATCCAAGGACTCAGTGACATTACAATGGACTCGACCATCGAATGATGGCGGCAACGATATCTTCAACTATGCCATTGAACGTCGCCAAAAGGGTGTTCAAAAATGGATTCGAGTCAACAAGCGTGTCCAAATCAACGAGTTGCACTACCGTGTGACTGGACTGTCGACCGGTTCGGAGCATCAGTTCCGAGTTGCCGCCGAAAATAATGCGGGACTCTCATACTATTCTGACGAGTCTGTGTTTGCCAAGGTCCAACAACCCACATTTGCGCCAGGCGCGCCAACCAGCTTACGCGTCATTGACACGACCAAACATTCATTGACCTGTCGATGGAACGCGCCTTTGTATGATGGCGATTCGCCACTTCAAGGATATATCATCACCATTGCCGAAATTCCCAAGAAAGAAGTTATTATTGTCGATGAAGGCGATGAGGTACCCGATATCAACTACGAACAAGAGCTAGAGTGGCAATCCACTCACGCGTCTAAGTTCGTCGCCTCGAACACTCACACTATCAGTGGATTGCAAAACGACAAACAATATCAAGTACGCGTCTATGCCATTAACTCGATCGCCGTATCCGATAAGTGCATCGAGTTGGCGTCGCCTGTTACCCCTCGTGACATAACGGAAGCTCCTGCATTCAGCAATGAGCAGGAAAAGACCGTTGCAGTTCGATCTGGCCGACCGCTCGTCCTGAAAGTAATTGCTACAGGCCGTCCCGCACCGCAGATGATGTGGAAGAAGGAGCCATTTGGTGATGACATTGCCACGCGTGCTTACACTGATTGCACTGATGGCAAAGCCTATCTTGAAATTGAGCGAACTGACCGTTATGATGCCGGTCGTTATACTGTTGTCGCCGAGAATTGTGCCGCCACTCGCGAGTATCACATTAACGTAAAAGTTTCTGATACCGCCGGTCCCGTTGGCCAGTTGAAAGTGAAAGATATCTGCCGTACGTCTTGTAACATCTCATGGGAACCACCCGCAATCGACGGATGCTCTGCAATCAATTATTACATTGTTGAAAAACGCGAAGCCGGCCGTCGATCTTGGCAGTCGGCAGTAAAGAAGTGTGACCGATTGAACGCCAGCATTGTTGATCTCGAGGAAGGTACATTGTACCAATTCCGCGTTATCGCCGTCAACCAATACGGAAATGGAGAGCCACGCGAAACTGAACTGCCAATTTTGGCGGCTGAAGCCCCGAGCGCGCCACTCAATGTTGAATTGGTCGATGTGACGGATACGAGTGTGACGTTAAAGTGGACCGCACCTGAGAAGTGTGGCGGTGCTCGTATCAAGGAATACTCGATCGAAACTCAGCAGAAGGGTACCGAGAAGCGCGAGTATGTTTCAATGTTCAAGACGAAGAAGTGCGTGGCATCAGTTGTCGGATTGAAAACTGGCGCTGATTACTACTTCCGCGTGAAAGCAATCAATGATTGTGGCGAGTCGGATGCAGGTGATTTGGTGTCATCCGTGACAATCAAGGAGCCACGCGAAATGCCATCAGTTGACATTTCGGCTTGCCCCAACAAAATCATAAGTGTTCATCAAGGGCGTCCAATTCAAGTTGGATTCCCAGTTCATGGCAAACCAATGCCAACAATCAGCTGGTTCAATGAGGCCGGTGAAAAACTGATCGAAATCGCCCAAAAACGCTTGATCAAAAACACCAAGGGTCAAGCTATGTTGGAAATTCGCGATGCTGACTACAAAGATGTTGGTGTTTACTCCTTGGTTCTTGAGAATGCCTCAGGAAAATGCAAACTTAACATTAACTTGGTTGTTCTTGCGCCACCAACAGAACCGATCGGAGTTATCAATGTATCAGCTGTTGAATCCAATTCATGTGTGCTATCCTGGCAACTTCCTGCTTATGATGGTGGCGCTGCTTTGTCCAACTTTGTGGTTGAGAAACGTGAAGTGCACCGCCCGATTTGGGCCACTGTGTCGGCGACTCAAACGCGCAATACTTTGAAGGTTTCGAACTTGACCGAGAACACTGAGTACGTTTTCCGTGTGTCATGTCAAAACCGTTTTGGCATTGGTCGCGGTCTGTTGTCCTCTGAAGTCTTGATCAAATCGTCCTTTCAACTGCCGGGTTCACCATCGGCAACAGAGGCGATGTGTGTCACCGCTCAGTCCATCACACTTACCTGGGCATCCCCTTCTAATGATGGCGGTGCTGAAATATTGGGCTACATTGTTGAGCGCAAACAAGCTCAAGGTCAACGATGGATCCGTGCGACTCCCCAAATGATAACCGCAACTATGTTTGTCTCAACCAATCTGATTGAAGGACTCGAGTATGTACACAGAGTGAGCTCTGTGAACGCCAAGGGCTGCTCCAAGCCAGGCAAAGCAACTGATCCAATCAAGTGCATGGATCCAGTCACTCCTCCTGGGCCATGTGACAATTTCCGTGTCACTGATATGACTTCAACATCATGTGCCTTTGCTTGGGATGAACCAAAGTTCATCGGTGGTTCCAAGGTCACTGGTTACTTTATCGAATTTCAAACTACAGAAGAAGACTGGTTCAAAGTTAACAAGAAGCCCATCCGTATCCATGAACATGTCGCGCTGAACCTACCAGAAGGCGATGAATTCAACGCTCGCATTATCGCTGTTAATTCTGGCGGAGAAGGCGAGCCTGCTGAAATCGATGTTGCCATCAAAATCATGAACTTGACCGGACCACCACTTAGGCAAAACGAGATGATTTCATTGGTTGTTTGGTTCAAATCAAAGCCAGTGCCCGAGATTCGTTGGTCATTGGACGGTGTGAAGAATGTTGAGAAACGGGCCATGATTTCTAATCATGATGATCACACCGAACTCATGATCCGCGATGCCGATCGCTTTACTGATGCTGGTGTCTACACGTGTACACTGCTGAATAGTTATGGCTGTGACGATGTTGTCATTCCTGTTCAAATTATTGGTCGTCCTGATGCACCTGAAGGACCCATACAATTCGGTCATAAAACAATTAACTCCGTCAAGTTGATCTGGAAACCGGTCATCAACGATGGTGGTGTTGATATCACCAATTACATCATTGAGTACAGATGTGTCGGCCGAAAGAGAACCATTGCAACCAATATCACTGGGCGAAACACTGCATTCGTCGTTAATGGGCTCCAAGAAGGTGTTCAATATCACTTTAAGATTTACGCCGAGAACAACTTTGGACTTTCAAAGCCTCTCGAATCGGAAGAATCATTTATCCCGGCGAATCCACAGTTCACACCTACCGAACCACTTCACGTTGAAGTTAATGAAGTCACCAAGCATACTGTGTGTCTTACATGGGCGAAACCAATGGACAACGGTGGCTCACCAGTTCTAGGATACCATGTTGAGAAGAAAAGTTCTTCCGAACACTGGTACCGATGTAACAAAGTATCAACATCCAATCTCACCTTTGTCGCGTCCGGCTTAGTAGAGAATGCTGAATACACATTCCGTGTTGTCGCCATCAATGATGTTGGCGAGTCGAGCCCATCAAAACCAACGAAACCGGTTGCTTGTCAACTTGCCTTCGATGTTCCAACCTCGCCCGTTGATGTGGAAGTTCAACACCGATCTCGGGATTCTGTCACACTTTCCTGGGCCAAGTCACAATCTGATGGTGGCATGTCAGTCATTGGTTATTTTGTTGAGTATCGTATCTATGGTAACCACACTTGGAAGCTTGCTAACGAAGATCCAGTCATTGACCGCAACATGCAAGTTGGAGGCCTCGATGAGGGTACCGACTACCAATTCCGTGTTTACACAGTAAACAAACTTGGCAAATCACGACCGAAATTACTTAATACTATTGTCTCAACTAAACGTGTCGCTGGTTCTCCACCCGAAGTTGTTGCTCCCTTGAGCGATGTACGTGCACTTACTGGTGAAAAATGTCGCTTTGAATGTGAAATCGCATCACAGCCTGCCGCTGATGTTGAGTGGTTCAAGGGCAATCAACGATTGGCTCCCAGCAAAAAGTACAAGTTTGACACATCAGGTACAGTTCAAGCGCTCACTATCGCTGGCGTCACACAAGCCGACGAGGGTACGTACTACTGCGCTGCACGCAACCAGTTCGGCCGTCAAGAAGTTTCGGCCATTCTCACTGTTGAGTCAGAGCCCAAGTTTGACGAGACTTGCAAGTACCGTGAGAACATGGAGTTCCGTCAAGGATGCACTATCAACATCACGATTCCCTTCATCAGCAACCCTGAACCATCTATCGTCTGGAAGCTGAATGGCCAGCGATTCAATTTCGTTGACATGTCGATGGAAACCACTGACAAGTTCACTTATTTGGCCATTCCAAATGCCGAACGTGATCAACACAGTGGAAAATATAGTGTCACCATGACCAATTGTCATGGTTCAAACACTTACAATGTCGTTGTCGATGTCCACCAGGCACCCTCTACTCCAGCCAATTTAGTTCTTGTTTCGTCCAATTACACGTCAATTAAATTGGCATGGGACGCACCCATGGACAATGGTGGCAGCGCCATCACCAATTACATTGTTGAGAAACAAGATATAAATGCTGACAAGTGGTCACTAGTCACATCATCGACACTTGCCACGTCATACCATGTTGATCAATTGAAAATGTCCCATGCTTACCGATTCCGTGTTTCTGCCCGCAACTTGATTGGAACTTCTTCTACGGTGGAGATTGATGAGCCAGTTGTTTGCCAACCGCCATTCACTCGACCAGATTCGCCAACTAACGTCACAGTTGGTGTTGCGACCGCCTCCTCTGCAATGATTTCGTGGAAAGCACCAAAGAATGATGGTGGCAACAAAGTCAAATGCTATCATCTTGAGAAGCGAGAGAGACGCCAGCAACAGTGGATTCGAGTAACAACCGAAACTGATCTCGTCAAGTTTACCACTCACTCTGTCAAGGGTCTTGTCGAGGGATTGTTTTACCAAATGCGCGTCATTGCTGAGAATGATGCAGGCAACTCAAAACCATCACTTCCATCAGCACTATTCAAAGTTGAGGCAAAATTAATCGAGATGGCTCCAGTCATCGTTGAGCCACTCCGTGATTCGGTTGCCAAGCCCGGTCAGCACTTGACGCTTCAATGCAAAGTATCTGGTACACCCAAGCCATTGGTCAAGTGGTACAAAGCAGGCCGTGAACTTACTGCCTCTAACAAGTATGATATCCGTGAGGCACGTGGCAACTACTTTTCACTCACGATCAAGAACTGCAATGGTGAAGATGAAACCGAGTACTCAGCGCGCGCAATGAACTCCTCTGGAGCTAAACATATGACATGCAGGATTTCGGTCCAAGTTCCAGCTAAGATCAATTTGCCACGTCGCATGATGTATGAAGCCACCAAATGCCAAAAGCATGAAGTCGTGTCAATCAAGATTCCCCTCGAAGGCTATCCTCAGCCGGACTTGACTTGGACACTACAGGGTGCTCCAATCAACAACGATGCTCGTCATACCGTTATGACTACCTCATCGTTCACCACGCTTACAATTACTGACTCAGAACGCGCTGACTCTGGATTTTACGCGGTTCAAGCTAAAAACCGTTTCGGATCCGACTCTGTTACTGTTGAGCTTCTTGTGGTGGATGTGCCCCAAGAGCCAGAACATATTGTTGTGACTGACATCACCCGCGACTCATGTCACTTGTCCTGGGAAGCACCGCATGATTTCGGTGGACTTTTGCTCCAGAAGTATTCCATTGAAATGTGCCCCGCTTCATCGAACCAATGGACTCAACTGTCATCAACCCGAGGAACTAACTTCACTGTTTTCAACTTGTCCGGACGAACTCGTTATCAATTCCGCGTCCTTGCAATCAATGATATTGGCGCATCGAAGCCATCAACCGCCTCCGACGTCATCACAACGAAAGAAGATCGCATCACCGCAACCAACTACGACGATTGGGTTGACCGAGCTGATACGTTCCAACCGTACGAGGCTAGAGTCCTTGAAGGCGGCTTGGATCAGAAGTACCATGTCTGCGAAGAGCTCGGCAATGGCGAGTTTGGTGTGTGTCACCGCGTACAAGAAATCAGCACCGAAAAGGCCTTTGTTGCCAAGTTTGTGAAGATTGACGGCGCCGCACGCATTCACGTTCGTCGCGAAATTGACATCATGAAGAAACTTCAACACCCGAAGCTTGTCCATCTTCATGAGGTGTTCGATTTGGGACATGAACTTGTCCTGATGACCGAATTCCTCTCGGGCTCAAACTTGTTTGAAAAAATTGCTGATACACGCTTCAACTTGAACGAGCAAAAGTGCATCGGGATTGTGAAGCAAGTGACTGAAGCCTTGGCATTCATTCACTCACAATCAATCGGCTATTTTGACTTGCAGCCAACCAATATCGTTTTCATCAGCAAACGAACCAGTCAACTCAAACTAATGGACTTTGGACAGGCCCGCATGCTATCACCCGGCGAAACCATTCGCATGTCGTACAAGACGTCGTACAAGACACCGGACTTCGTCGCTCCCGAAGTCCTTGCCAATGATGTCGTTGATTTTTCAACTGATATATGGTCCCTAGGTTGTATTGTTCACTTCATGGTCACAGGAAGACTGCCTTTCAATGGCATCAACTCAGCTGCGACTCGTGAAAATGTTATCAACGGCGATTTTGATTTCACTATTGATGAGTTCAACAACATCACTGAAGAGTGTCTTGACTT
>SCLD01092003.1:0-12767 GCA_004367895.1 Oikopleura longicauda | reverse complement strand
TCAAGTAGTTGAGCCAGTTGAATGTTGGCATCATAACAGAGTTGTTGTCTAATTGAACTAATTTAATTATTATTTAAAATACCTGTAGTGTGCGTAGAATGGAACGACCAAATCACTCTGTGTTCCGTTGTACTGGATTGACTCGTTCACACGTCTTCTTAGTTCATTCATGGCGTCTTCGAAACCTTGAAATTTTTGATTCGAGATTTTGACGAATTTGAAGGCCGCTTTTACTCCACACCACATTCCTTCTAAAACACTCCCTTCCCCACCATGACCAATGACTCGTTTGAATTGACCATTCAAAACGCCATTCAAATAACGCCATGACTCGAGAAGACGATTTTGACATGGTGTTTGAGAACAGTGACACGTGTTACCGTCAATCGTGAAGTAAACGGATTTTGGCAGTGAGTTGAATAATTGATCCGAGTTGAGCTTGCGCATGTTGTACTCCGTATAATCATTACAATCGCGTACATGTGGATTGGCGCAATTATCGCGTAAATAGCGTCGAATCGATGAGAACTGTAAATGAGTTATTATTAAAATTATCAATCTAATAGTAAGTTTACCTTGAAATTAACAGTATGAAACAATGCATCAATCTCATTGACTTTGACGTTCATTTTAATCAACAACAAAGCCACTTCTTCCGAATGTCTTGCTGACCGATCAAACAAGGTCTGACCATTCTTATCCACATAGTTGATCACTTTAGCCATGTCGACCCCGTTGTCGCGTCCCATTTCAAGAAGAAATTTGATTGTCGCTTCGATTTCCATCTTCATTGGCGTTGTACTTGAATCGTTTCTTTTGTTTTTATACTGGATCAACATTCCGTAACATGCAATCAAACAATTGAATCCATCGTCATCTTGATACTCGAGTATTTTCGCCATCATCTTATTTATTGTTTCACCGGTCGTCGTCATTAAGAATAAAATTAATTTTTCGATGATCGTTTTTACCGGCGCCCGTCCACAGCAGTAAAACACGATTTCTTCGAGTCGCGTTCCCTTTTCCAAGTCAACTTTCGCCAGTTCAATAATGACGTCGCCTTTTGCTCGCGTCGAACATGTATCGAAATTGACAGTCATGACCAAGTAGAGATGAGTATATCCGCTTGCTCCTTTTGAGATGATCCAATCATAATCCACAGCACCATATTGATCACCCAATTCAACACGAAGAAGATGTTGCGCGCGTTGATCCGCCGATTGCGCCATTCGTTCTCTTGAATGGCTTGAATTTCCCATTCTTTTGTCTAATCGCGCTTTTTAGTTGAAACACTCTTTACATTTACACTACTAAGAGTGGAATACAGTTTGTGCAGTATTTGACAAGAACAAAAGAATGAAAAAAGATGTAATGAAAATAAACGATCATTTAACTACTCTGGTCTGTCATGGACGATCCCACCCAGAAGGGCCAATCTAGGACATTTTGGCCAGTTGAATTTTATCACTCTGTCGTCATTATGGGACATTTTGATCAGCTGGGGTAACGGTGTACAAAAAGAACTTGTAATAGATCGAGGTCAGCGTGTTCCCGACCTGAACACCACCACTCATCATCCATTACTCATCATCCTGGCCTGAGATGTTGTTGGAAGCGATCACGTCGTCGATTTTGGCGTTTTTCGACAACCTTCTCTCGACACCATATGTCAGTTGCAACTGAAAAACAGCATCTTGCAGATGTTTTATAGCCGCCGAGCGATAGTAGAGAGGCATTCGATTTATTCGGGCAATGGCGGCTTGGATTTGGCGACGGTGCTCGCGTTGCTGACTGAGATCATACTGGAGACGTTGTTTTTGAACGTGAGTCAGCTGCCCGGCCAGGGCGGTGACGGTGGTGGCGCAGATGGTGAAGAGTTGCATTTTGATGTTGTTGCTCGAGCTGGTTTGAAGACGGGCTGTAATGGTAAAACCAAAAGTTGTACTTATTATTTATATTACAGTTAAACGCCAAAATAAGTGACGTTTTTTGTCGGCACTTTTTGGGAAAACCGTCTCTTATTTTGACGATCTTTTTTCGGGCGCCACGCGCCCTGCACTATCAAGAGGGGGTCAAATTAGCTGTAGTGGTTTTCAGACAAAAACGTCACTTATTTGGGGCGCACTTATTTTGGCGTTTAACTGTAGTCGTTTGTAACAGGTAACAGCCATAGACTGCCATGTTATTAATATGACCGTTTATGGCTCTGTACTTAATTACGATTTCGTAAGACCTGAATTACGAAGTGTAATTGCTGCTGTTACTGTATTAACATGATGAACGACGTATTGTAACCGGCATAAATAACGTCATTATTAAACAGTGCCGGCTCGGATAAAAGGACTGGCCAAAATGTCCTAGAATGACGGCTCGGGAATATGATCAGTCGACAAAATTCGACACCCGAGCACGTTATTTTTGAAAATCAAAATGATACAGCAATAATTTTGGCAAACATTAGTATATAGGTAAGCATATCACCGATTTACCACTTTTTATGAAGGGACAGCTGAGCTATTATTGCCCCTTTAAAATGTTTAAATATTATGAACTTTGTTCCGTGTTACATCCGACTCGTGTCACTTTTGTTCCGCCGTACTTAGCCACTGAAACATAACTGCAACACGATGCAGAAATCAAAGTTTGTCCACTTTCAAGGACGTGATGTTTAAGTCGGCGTTATTCAAATAGTGTTTGGTAAATAACATATGCATTTATCGACTGTGTAGTGTATCCACCAATGACATTTCCAAATGCGATAAAACTGACTGTTTCACTGACTCGTCAAATATTTTACTTTATATATTTTGTTTCAAGTCAAAAATTCACTTTGACAGTTCATTATACTAGAAATTATACTGGCGCCGGTGAAATGTGTTCTTTACTGGGTGTCGTGGTGGCGAATGTTCAGATGGCGATTATTCATTGCTGCAAGGGTTGCTGCTCGACGGCATCGGGCGCCATCATTGCATATGCCTAAGTGGTCACTGTTATCCAAAAGTATGTCATGTCAAAAATTAACTACCGGTGGCCCATGGATTTGGCTTTGTACGTCGTCTTGTGTCACCATTTGGCCGACTTTGTAGACTTTTGTGATGTCTGAAAGATAGAGTTATTTGATTGTTCCATTCACAATTCAATTACCATCGTGTCTATTTGACCAGGCCTCGTAAATTTTGCCCAGACCAAGACTCCAGAACTCGATGAGTCCAACCTTAAACACACAATTCACAATTAATGGTCAAACTCTGGTCAAGGGACATACCAAAACGGTGATACAGCCAGTCGCAAACATAATGTAGATTACCAGCGTCTTCTGCTTTGGTCGGTCAACGTAGCATGCGACCTTGAGAGTGATTTAATACAACTTGCAAAAACGAACAAGTAAAATACATACGACATTGTTACATGGCGCGCGGTTACATTGATACTGCTCGGGCATGACGAATTGGAAGGAGTAAATGTGGAAGTAATAGACGAGAAAGGCAATTTCAATTCCGGTTCGGAAGAGCACCTTAAACATGGGTACGATGTCAACACGATTGAACTTCCTGCGTGACTACATTACCATCATCGCATACCCGAGGAACAATTTCGGCGGTGTCGAGTTATCCTTGCCCGATGATTTTGTCGCAACATCCTCAGCACCGTCCTCGCCCTATTCAAATTGTTCGCTTGATTTTTCATTCAAGCACGAAAATGGCTTACCTCAATCTCTTTCTGAATGCTCTCCTGCAGAGCCTTTTCTTCGTCTTCAATGCGCTATAAACGTCATTGTTTTTATCATTTCTGTAAATATCACTAATAAATCACTCACCTTTTCTTCGCGATCGAGAATGTCACGAATTTCATTTGACGTGAATTTACGACCATACGGATTCTCGTAGAGCTGCTCAGCTGCCTCCTTCTTCTGCGCCAATTGGTCGCTGAGTAGTTGATAAAAGTGAGTAAAATAATTTCAATTTTAACTATCATACCGATCGGCAGTGATGCGTTCTTTTTGTGCTTTGAACTGTTCCATTGTTTTTGCCTTCTTTTCCTCCAAATGCGCTTTCTTCAGCTTTCGGGCGATGGCGACTTTCTCGCGTTTATGACTATGATAATGGTCAATTAATGGTCCCGGTTAGCCTTAAAATTTGAACTCACTTGCAATAGACCATGAAAATCATAATTGGCAGTGATACGAAGAGCATTTGCAGACTCCAGTATGAATTCGGCTGGATCGGGTAGAACTGATTGACACACATTTTCTGACCTAGAGTTTTCCCACTATTCACCATGTGTTTTTTTGAATCATTTTTTTTCGGATTAGTAAAAAATAAAGGGCGCAAAATCGTCATAGCAAGCGAGCAAATAGGTTCGTTACTGATCATGTGTGTTTGAAAGCATTCACAATGATGTTCACTTTTTTGTTTGAATTTTCAAATTCAATTTTGTCAAGTCAAATGATTCGATACAATGGATGATTGATTTGGATCACTCGTTACTCACAACCAGGCGTCTTCGTATCGCACTCAAGTCCGACATCGCCAAATGCCGCCTCACAAATTGAGAAGAGAATGAGCAGGCGCAGGACGAGGAACATGGTGATCCAATACTTCCCAATCAGGGTTGAATGGAGCCCCGTCTCCTCCAAATACTTCTCGACAACATGCCAGCCGGCCATTGTAAGTTAATTTCTCGTTGTAACACCCGCACAAAAACTATCTAAATCGTTTTTTCATTAGTCCGACGCGACAAGTGTTGCAAATATTGACCAACTCTCTATCGCATTATTTGAACGTGACCCAAGCCATAAATATCATATATAAAATTCACCTGACTGGTTATAACAACGTCAGACTCTGATTTGACTGAGCAAACTAGCGTATGATTCGTGCGCATGATGAAACATCGCATTTTACGTGAGGGTAAATATGGAGTTACTGCTAATCATGGTCACATGTCATAACACTTCTACTATTACTTTACTGATAAGTCGGAACTAGATGTCTGTTTCTATTAACTCTATTTTACTGTGAATGATACCGCGCTTAATTTACTCAACTAGCGAAGCTTGAATCCCCTTGAAATTCTACTGACGAGTACCACTGTATTACTTGTGCCAAGTCCCTTACATGTCAACGTCGTATCAATCTTCAACTTTTTCTCTTATCTTTTCACCGTCGCCGTTTTTTTTATAATTGTTTAATGTTATTCACCAATTCTCACTAGAGCTATACTACACTATACGACTGCTTGGTCAATGTTTAACTAGAATGTCGTTTGACATTTTTTTGACGAATCACAGCACGGCATTATCAATTGACACAAGCAGACTTCATTTTCACCTCACTCAAGAACAAAGTTTGGCATAGGCCGGATCCATTTAGGGAGCTTCTGTTTTAAAGCGTTCGTATTGTTGACCTAATCACTCATCATAACTCTTTATTGTATTCGACTGGAGTGCAAAAGTAATCGCTAAAATGCTGAAGCATAATGAGGGAAAGAGACAATCGTTACCAGGCTCGGGATAGCACCACGACTAAAATTTGTTGTTATAAGTCTTCAGTAAGTTGAATCACTCACCCGGATAAATACACTTGTCATAAAAACGAAAAAAACCACAATCGAAACGCCAAACATACCAATGCCAGTTGTCACAGTTGACAAGTGTGAACGTACATCCGGTACTGAAATGAACTTAAACATGGCGAATTTTCTTTTATAAACTCACGAATGAAGCGCCTCAACGGTGCCACTGGCGCATCATTGAGGACTGTTTGTGCTAAGATATAGGCTAAGACGGCAGAGACGACCGTGATGAAGAGGGAGACAGCAACTATCGCATTTAGTATTTGTCTTTTTCGGTCCATTATAACGATCTCTGGCATATCTGTCGGGGCACTACTGTGCTTCGGTTACTTAGCTAACCATAGACTTTAACTCTCCCTGAGAACAATGACATAATCAATAATTGAGTTCATTGTTGCCAGTGCTGTTAATTGGGAGAGTCCTTCTAGTAGTTGAGATACTTCTGATGTGAATCCATGCACGTCAAGATGTCAACGATGCAACTCAATCAAACATAGAGCTGTTTCAATAAAGTACAAAATGCCATTACTGAGCTCGTTATTGCTGTTCATTTAGTCCGAAATGGAGGGAGAGGAACTACGACTTAATAATGGAGCATGTAGCTGCGAAAATTATCGCAAACAATCTCGATACTGCTGTTACAAATTCGAGTTGTGTTTAATATTGCCCATTGTCGCCATCATCGCCGCCATATCCGTTTTTGTCATTCTCCTGTGCTCCGAGGTCCGCCACACTGGTGACAATCGCGTCCATTACTATTACAGTGCGCCTATCGATGTCAATGTTGACGAATTGAAAGGGAACTGGCTCAGCATGCCGAATTCGTGTTCCAATTCAACCAAAGAATTCCTGCGTCAAATAGGCGTCCCGGCTAATATGATCGGCGCAGTGATTACGACAAAGATGGAGATTACGATCGGGTTTCAATTCAATCCGCAGATTGGTTCAGTCACGACGATCAGGGCAAATCCAATCCACCGGGAGTTGCTTGACCAAACGCATGACACGTCGAAGACTATACTGTTGCACAATAATCGCTGGACGGATAATAATGTGATGGAAAAGACGTACTTTCTTAATTTCCCCGGTAAGTACACAATCTATAGCGACTATGCTTAACGTTGACAAGGTGACAATGAGCTCATGTTGAAGTCCAAAGAGTTTGACTCAGACGATCACATCACCTCGCACTACCAGCTCGAAGACGATCGGCTCAAAATTGTGCGCGAGTTTAATAATACAGTTTCAATTTGCTACTATGAACGTCAATAATAAACACAAATTGTCTGGATCTAAAGTCTTAGAGTTTATTGAGTTAGCCCCGTTGAGACTGACAAGTGGAGCTATAAAGTGACATGTTGGCCAAGGTGTATGCCCAACAAGAACGGCGATATGAAAGTCATCGGTAAACAATTCGATATTCTCAACGAATCTACTACTTCGTTATGTTTAGTTCTATTGACGTTCACCAGTCTGGCGGCAGCGTCGCGCAACCCGCGTTTCGGCCAGTACTTCAATACAGCCGACAATTGGGTGAGTTGGGTCCAGCATAAAGTATATAGTGTCATAACTAGCGAATGGGCAAACGGGAACCCGCCACAATCGGACATAAGGCTAGTTACATTCTGAATGAGCTGTCGAGTCTGTTTGGAATTGAAAAGGTATTTCAAGTTCAGCATGATTCAACACTAGTTGTTCAGGACTGGGTTCAACGCAACATTCTCGGACGCAAAATACCCGACACAGCAGCGCATGAGGTCAAACGATCAGTTGGCACTGGTGGCACGAATTCGGCGTGGTTCAATCTCTTGAACAATTATGAGCCATCTGACGAGAGCTCGTATGCGAGTGAAGGCTTTGCCTAAGCATTCCTTGCATTCTCATCTTTACTTACTTTCAATGCAATAAACAAACGAACTTGTTGATGATGATCTTTACTCTGAACTGCTACTTTGACGTCTCTTTCTGATGAGCATGCCAATGCAAAATATTTGTCCAATGGCAATCACGACAGGCACCACATAGTTCAGCACGCTTTCACATACAATTGACTCATTTTTGTTGCAGGTAAACCTGATGGGACGGGTTTTCATTGATCAATAGCTGATTCGAATACTTTACATTTAATTCTCTTTTTGTCGAAATGCCCACTTGTGCCCTTGTTTAAACTGTGCTTCTGTCGTGTGTGCTTCTGAGTGACAGCATAATGCCAAAATTAGTAAATAGACTGATGTGGACTCGTTGTTTTTCAAGTTTAATAATGGTCCATTACATATATTAATTCCAATTATTACATGTATATATTATGGTCCATTACATGTATCAATGGACTTGTGATAATGGACTTGTTAATGGACTTCACCAATGACCTTCATCAACTTCAACTATTGACTAATAACTAATATACCTGTTACTGTTTATTACCATGCTGTTGAACAACTGTATAAAAAGGAAAGACTGCATCACCGACTTCGTCGACAGCTCTGTCCATGCAAATAAATGTAAAGTGCCCAACCGACAAAGAGAGACTGGATTTAACTTTCTTTAAGATGCTTTGGACTCGCCTATTCTCACTGATCGTATTGATTGATACCGTCGAGCAAGCAACGGTCATTCAACCTGTTGAGCAATTAGCCAACATTTGTGATAAGTGCAGAATGCTCAGTGACGTTCGCGGCAGTGTGCCTCGCAAACGCAAGCTGCGCATGCATTGTGCGCGGCTCAGAGACTTGTGTTACTCGATCCAGTTGCGCCGTGTCCTTGACTAGTGTCCATTTCAAACATGCACAATAACGAAGTTGCAGACTTTACAATCAAATCGTTGTTTTATCTGGGCTTATATTAAAATTGATCATATATAATAATGTACAGTGTCTAATTATTTTTGAGCTTGGCCGACGAGATGCTTATCGGTTGATAATACACGCGAGCCACGTTTCCTCTCTTCGAATATTAACACTGTATTGGCACCAGTTCGTAGTAGGGGAGCGGGTACATAGTACGATGATTGCGGCTTCATATTGCGATAGCGGCCTATGTTGAACCCATTGACAATAATGACACCCTTTTCCCACTCTGGCAGTTGAATGAATGTATCCTGTAAGCAGTTAGTTAATAAGTTCTTTAGAAAAAATTAAATTAAATACTTTTGGCGGTCCATCGACTTTAAGCGTGGCTTTGATCAGACCAGGCAGTATTGGCGCCGAGCAGGCATCGCTCCACCAGTCTTTCTGGCCCAATAAACTCGTCAACATGGTCGAGTTCAGGCTCAGGGGCCACATTTTCCAATTCTCAAGTGACTTGCCATTCAGATGGATCTCGCCCAGAATGCCCTTTCGCTGACTGTCCAGTCGTCCTTTGTCGGATGGGGCCGCCCAATTGATGCGTCCCTGATTCTCGACAAGTAAGGAGAGTGTATGCTTTTCTATGATTGATAATGAACGTCAGTATTTGTTTTTTACATTCAAAAAAATACCTGATGATGGCGTTGTAAATTTGACCTCACTGGCGGGTTGCTCAATTGTCCCCGCATACTTGGCGTCGACGAATATCAACGCCCGATCGCGAATGTTTTCACCCACGACCAATGTCTTTAAGTTTAAAATGGATTTTAAAATTAAGATATTTTAAAGAGATCTTCAAAAAACCTGTGAACCGCCGCCCCATATACTCGTCTCATACACTGCATAACCGTATCCATCGCCGAACTTCTCCATATTGAGTGGTTTATCATTTTCAACCGGTTTACCCGCCGCCGCCATCAACTGGCCCAGGTTAATGCATCCATTGACTTGCAACTCGCCATAGCCCTTGCGCTCGGGCGTTTTCGGCGGCGTCAAGACTTTTGCATTTTGTTGCTTCATAATCTGTTGAAATCGGAAGAACTTGGGCCGCAGGTCACCCGCTTCCGACACCAACGCATCATAGTCATAATTCGTCGTGTCGGGTATGAACTTGCCCTGATTGCCCTGAATGATGCCCCCGTTCCAAAAGCCGAAATTGGTGCCACCGTGAAACATGAAGAGATTGAAATTGGCGCCAAGTTCAATGAGCTCTTTAGTCGTGCCGACAAAGCGATCCAGCGAGAAGCGATTCTTCCAGGGAAAGCCCATATCATGATGCTTATCACCCCACCAATCGAACCACCCGGTCCAGTACTCGGCGACGAGGACGGGACGGTTTGGCTGGTGAATGCGCAATGCGCTGATATGGCCCTGGACGTCCTCTTGTAAATTAATCGCTCGCAGTGTTCCCTCCAGTGGAATGCCCGCCTGGAGCCCATTTTGATCGTCACACGTGAACATCATTTCGGTGATGCCACCCTCGACCAGTGTCTGGCGCAGTTTCGGCAAGTAGCCCGGATCCTGTTCATAAACGCCGTACTCGTTTTCAATTTGAACGGCAATAATCGGCCCGTCAACCGAATGCTGCAAATCGTGCAGCTCAATCACCAGTCGCTTCAGCCACGCGACGGCTGGATTAATAAATTCGGGCGTGTTGGTTCGAATCTTCAAATTGTCATGCTTCAACAGCCAGGCCGGCAGCCCGCCCCACTCCCACTCGGCGCAGATGTAAGGGCCAACGCGAACAATGACATGCAAATGGAGTTTCTCGGCCGCGCGAATAAATCTCCTCACATCGCGTTGCCCCTCGAAATTGAACTCACCCTCGCGCTGCTCGTGAAAGTTCCACGGTATATAAAACGAGACCGTATTCAAGCCTGAGGCTGCCAACTGACCCAGGCGATGCTCCCAGTACTCGTGATGAATGCGAAAGTAGTGTACCTCGCCACTGTAAATTTTGAACGGTTTGCCCTCAATCGTGAACTCGGGCCCCTCGGCCTGCAAGCCCAATTTGTGGCGATCTTCGTCTTTGTGCTCGTGATGGTCCAGATGTTCCGGTTTTGGGTAGTGTTGGTGGTGTTGACGCGGGTGCTTCCTGACGTGATCTGTTCAAGTGGATTTATTTGTATATTCTCGATTTATAAAAATTAATTTTCAAAAATTTAATCCCCATTCTCTAAGACATCGTACTCGTGATGTAGAAAGGTAATGGTGGCGACGGTCATAATGACGGAGAAAAAGGTCTTATTGGCGCGGAACAATCGCACCATTTTGATCCAGCAGCCCATTACCTTATCCGGTTTTTATTTTGATAAAGAAAGAAAAAACTAATTTTTATGAGCCTAGATATGACCCGCGGCGCATTTACTCTATGACATTGTCGCATTCTAGCCGCTCCCACCCATCACCACCACCACCACCATTGAAAGTAGGTTGATGCCATTTTAAAATGGGATAATATTGATGTATTCGTAATGTGGTTGACAGTCATTTTAAATTTATTCAATTGAATAATTTACACATTGAAATTGACGCATCATCAAGTCTTAGACTTTTCCCTTGTTTCCCCTCTTTTTCCCATTTTTCATTGTAAAAGTCAATTGATTTGAAAATGTGAGAGAAATAAAAAAAATGAATCAACCAATGGATAATCCGATTTTGTCTCCCGCCGACATTTGTCTACTAAGTCTGTTCAGAATCTGTTTACACTGAAACAAAATGAATCAAGAGGATATTCATTTATTGTTGACCAATTGTTACGAGTTTATAAATAATGTTGATTTTTTTTTAATTTAATTAAAGAAATGATTCGCGCCCTGAGCTATGCCGGGTGTGGCTTCAACGGATCGTACTACATTGGCGTCACCCATCACCTGTCAAGTAGACTCGATTTTAATTCACTTCGCTTCGCCGGCGCCTCGGCCGGGGCAATAGCGGCGACGAATGCGGCATTATGGTCTGGTACTCGTGTCGAGCGCGAAATGGCGCTACTTGACAAGTTTCGTCTTTTGGCTCAAAAGTATCGATTCACATCGAAATTGGCGCCGCAACTGCGTCAAATTCTGGATGAGGAATATCCATCGGATTTACGCGATTATATGGACGGTCGCGTCACTGTTTCGTTGACTAATTGCAGTGACAAGTTTAAACTGAAGAATGAATTAATTACTCATTATTCGGATCGGGATCACTGTTTAAATGTTCTCATCGCCTCGTGTCTCGTTCCTGGTTGGGCCGGGTTTCGACCGGTTAAAATCAATGGACAATACTATGTTGACGGTGGTCTGACCAATAATTTACCAATGCCTTATGATGATGAAACAATACGGATTCAGCCATTTTCAACAAAACCCGAAAATGCCGAAATATCGCCCTTATTGTCATATCCGAGTGATTCAAAAAGTCGAATGATTCAAAAGTGCCCGAATCAAACGGACTTCACAATGCATCTGAAACGACGCAATCTGGAGCGGGCCTTTGTCAAGGCACTCTTTCCGCCTAGTGATCGAAGGTGGTACGAAGAATTGTTCAATGAGGGCATTCACGACGCGCGTTTATATATGGACAACAGGAGCAGGTGTTAAACCTATTTATAATTACGTGTGTACAGTTCAACTTATTATTAAACAGAAAAAATTCTTTTAAAAATTTATTTTTCAATTTAAGGACATACCAGTCGTAACTTCCCTTGATTCTAGAGCTTTAAAATCAACAGAGTAGACTAATTTGAGGTCGCTAAGGCCGATCCCGGTGTCGAAAATCACTTTTGACGAAAAACCGCTGATTTTGCAATTTTCGGGAAAATTGTCGGATTATCGGTTATTTTGACCGGACAAACTTCTGGTGGTCATATTCGGAATCCACGTGGTCGGTTTGGTCAGATAGAGTGTTTTTAGTACTAAAAGTACCTAAATCTGAACTTTGACTAACTTTTACCAAAAATTTCTAGTGGTCAGAGTGGCCAACCATTAACGGTATAGCGATACAACAGTGGTAATCGTACAACTTGCCTTCTTAGATCTTTTAGACAGTTATAACCGTGCGCACAAAGTAATAACGAGAAAATGGTGTATTTCATGCGTTTTATCCCGAGCGGCACCAGAGTACTAAAATTTATCGTGTTTTATCAGAACTTGCCAATCAGCACTTTTTTACGACATGTTCGGTCAACTTTTTACAAATTATCTCGTTATTACTCTAGTCAGAAAAACGTCCTCTTTTCCCTGGTGTATTCACTGGAACTGTACTTTTAGTCAAACGTGAGTTCTATTCCAAAACAGCCGAAGTAGCTAGATTACAGTACGCGCATCGGAGCATCATTTGAATCAGATATTACGTAACTTTGAACCC
>SCLD01091992.1:0-12769 GCA_004367895.1 Oikopleura longicauda | reverse complement strand
AAATCATTAAAAAAATGATTTATTCGAACTATGGTAACGTGCACAGATTAGAATCGACTGTAGTGGTTGTGTGACAAAAAAAATAATACAGTCAAAAGAATCAAGTTAAGGTCAGTTATTAATTTTGATATCGCCCTTTTGGGCACGATTGGAGAAGTTGTTGTTGCGCGTTGACATGAAGTACCAATGGCGTGTACCGGCAGCAGATCGACTGAAACGAATCACATTGCCATGGAATGAAGCGGGCGCATTGTTCAGCTGTATTTGTAAGTCGCCCATGTCATCGACACTACGATCGCAACCAGACGCACACGAGTAGTAGCCCGATGATGCCATTTGAACGGCCAAATTGTCATTTGATTGACGAATATCACCATTGCCATTATCAAGTGAGCTCCACACCCGTTCAACCTGGTCGAACATATCATCGTAAACATCAGTCTGATGACTAAGGTCTTCCTCTTCAACTTGCTCGACACAAACCGTCTGGGCATTGGCATGATTGCTTAAATCGGCTGACACATCATTCCACAGGCCCACATTAGTCCGCATCATCACATAATCCTCACCACTCTCGAGTTGTTGTGTAGTAGCCATTCTTGATTTCGCTCGCCATTCTTGAAAACCTCGTTGTAGAATTGCTCGTGTAGAATCATTAGGTTCGCCTGGAGCCCAGTAGCTGGCAGGAAGTGGCTCATTCGTGTAGATGTTTACAAATGTTCCTTCGATTTGACGATCACTTATACCAAGATAAAAGTTGCCACCTTTGATACTGCCAAATGCTTGATTCTCTGAGTACGTCATTGGCACAGGAAGTTGCATGCCAATTGACAGACAATAGTTGTTGGCCTGTTCAAATGTGCGATACTTGGATTGATGGACACGCCAGAAAACGGTTTCGTCATGCTCCAGCTCAACAAACTCAATGTTTTGTAGTTTCTCGCCCACTTCATTCTCCTCCCCATTGACATCAAAATCATTGATGTCGGTTTGACGAACGCAAACAGTCTCAACATCACTGCTAGTATTGGTTGTCACCAAAAATCCCTCCAAACTGCCGACGAGTTCATGATCTTGTCCATTTGATTTCGCCAGTTCCATATTGATTGATTCACAATATTGACTGGCATCGGCAACTGATTCATGATGACGATGGATCATCCAGGTTTTCTTCAGCCGTTTCAAACTTTGAACGGTACTGAACTCAAGTTGATTGGCCGGAATATTGGCCGGAATAAATCAATCAAAATCAATGACTCGTGTTAACTATGTACTCATTCATGGGTGAATTCAGTGGCGAGTAGAGTAGAACGTGTGTGTGCACTAACTCCCGCTGTGCGCCAGTGTCAAATGACTCGAGATACAGTCAACAGAATAGTTGACTCAAACGGTGATTCAATGTGTCAGTTGAAACAAGCAAACAATTCCGAGCACACTCATACCTAGAACGTTGTTACTTGTATGATCTAACTGTAAGTGGCGAACTGTAATGCTTAGCGTGAAACTAAGGCCAGCATCGTAATCTGTGGGTTCGATTTGGTAATACATCAAATTTTCATAAGGCTACGACTACTATGACGCTTCTACTCTTTCTCTCTCTCTCTCGATTTTTGGAGTTCTGACTTTTTGGGTACCACCCATAAGTGCCATTATCGTACGGCTCGAGTGACTCGAGAAAATCTCTAAACTCGGTCTGTGCCTCGCGACACATTGTCTCTTCATTTGTACGCTCCATTGCCGAGAAGGTGAGCGCGCCGAACAGGGCGAAGATGGCGTTCAACACGAGAAACGAGAAGACACGCAGCCAATCGACGCGACACTGGTGACACATTATTGCATACTCTCGTTTGGCAATTGCCACATGGATTTCTTTTGTCACGCCTCGCATTATAAATATTAATAGTTTTTATTGAAGTGATTAACTCGACTATCACTGTCTGTAGTTCTACTCGGAACACAAAACTCGTGTGGCACTTGTTGTAGTAGGGGAAGCAAAGATTAAGATGCTGGATTATAAAGCTCGCTCCCCCTCTAGGAAATAATCGAACGTAAACATCATGGAAGAATACAAACTCTTACGCAAGAGACAATGTCGTATTATGGTACATTTTTCCATATTAAAAACTGGTGATGATTTGCTAGTGGCTTTTCACATTATGTCTCCATATTAAACTTCTCAATATTCTCACGACACCGCACACACATTCGACACAGTAATGTAAACACGTTTAAAACGGCAACTACTACAAGCAAACTAAGGTGAGGTCACTCGGTTTCCACCAGTCGCCGCGTGACGATGAATGACACTAATCGCACAGGGATTTGTGTTTGAAGTGTAGTCGGGGAAGTTTTGTCAATCAAACAAGTTACGTTATGAGTAACAAGCTGAAGTGGGCAATATGTTGAGTATTTTAGCTGCCACTGGCAGAAATGACGGCGATCCTAGGCCAGTCTAGTTATGGGGCGAACTAGTGGTTCCACTAATGTCGTTATGCAGCAACTTAAAAACCAGAGTACAATGTAGCTTCGGCATCGTGAACATGAACACGCAGTTTGGACGCTGCAATGATTTAATGAGAAACAGTGTTTATTCAATTTTGGTTTTTGGTAGAGCATAAACGACTTTAGAACGCGGGTGGTCAATATCGCTACTCAAATACATCATTCAGGTTGATGCACCTGTCAATCAAGAGTTCGCCTGTTTTATAATCTGCTGCTAATCGGATCATGCACTATGCAATGATAAGTAATAATTGATTACGTGTTGAACTCGTTGTAACAATGTCGTCGGAAGTGCAGAGAATAACGAGTTTATATACTCATCGGATATTTAGCTATTTTGACTGTGGACGGATAACAGCGCATCCACCATCCGATGCACGACGATTTTTGTATTAACCCCAACAGATATTTTTCCCGTGAGACCCTATAAATACCGTGTTTGATTATAAAGTGTTATACAAAAAGTCGTTTTTTAACGCCCTTCAATTTAGAAGTTAACAAATTGAACAGGAGTTTAATGAATGAGAAGTGGTTTCAAACACGGAATTTTTAACATGAAACTTTGTATGTCAAACGTAAATGCCAATCGACCAAACGCGCCCATTTTTTTGCGTTACACCAGACGCGAACCCACACACGATGGATCGCACTGGTTCTCTCAGGACTTGTCATTAAATCATTATGCAACGTTGAAGGTGAACCCCGTGGTTCACGTTTCGCAAGCCCCTTTGCACCCGCATCATTTGTAAAGTCAACTTCGTTACATAGCCGACTTTACATAACATTTGAAGGCATTTATTCGGGTGTGTGTCTGGCAGCATGATAAGAACCGAATGTTGTAAATTCGACCTGCCGCTCGTGCTTCCTCCAAGATCGTAGATTAGTAACCGCTGAGAATGTATTTCTATTCCACTAGTGAAAATATACGGTGAACCCGGCTTCAAATTTAAAACACGAAGTAAAGACTTTCGTTGCTTTTACAGTCTCAGTCTAAGCAGTTTATTACTAGGCGTTTCCACAATCTGCACCTACCAATAAACTGCTTTAAAACATGTGCAATTTTGCACTTCTCACGTAAATGACGAAATGATATACGGTAAGCATGAGATTGACTTCTAATGTGCCTATGACGATGAGAACATGGACTAGAATCTGGTTGAACCGTACAAGATGCAATGTGGTCGTACAATTAGATAGTAGGGGCCGCGAATCACTAATTGCATAACTATGTTCAACCTTTTCAAGTGGGCGCTCCGGTGTCGAACTCGATGGCAAAGAGAGCGATGTCAAAGGCACGTGCTTTACGGTACGTGCGTGGTACCACTACTGGCTTCCTCTCATCCCCACACGCCCTTGCTATGTGAAACGGCATCTCGTAATTACTGGCTGCATTGGTGTTCTCGGTATTTTGTTAGACTTGAACGTGGCTCTTTTCGTAGCTAAGAATGGGGTTGCTGTATATTCACTTGTTTAGTGAAGTGCTTATACTTAGGTCTCCGTTTGCAAGCGAGAACAAAATTCGTTGGGTGTTTAAATCACCTCAACTGAACTTTGGCTATTATAGTACGGTTCGTTTCACAGCGGATGCACGGTTGGGGTTCAAACTAATGACGCGCCTTTTTTTCATCTGATTTCAGAATTGTACTTAGCCAACAAACGACGGCGTGTTTACCAATTACAAGCTTTTTCAATGTTCTTAATGTATTTAACTACACGGCATGTTATTATGAGTGGAAAAATGCGTTGCGGTAGGATTTTGTCTTTTGCTGATGGGGTTAGATTTGAGGTCATTGTTCTGCCGCTTTATCCTCTTCGGTACTCATACGCCACCACTGAAATCCTCACACAGTAAAGTGTATACTTGATACTTTTCAGTATAACGCTAAGTTGTGCAATTGTGAAATTAATATCGAATGTATTTAACCGTTCTAATAAGATGCAAACAAATCGTTGAGCTGGCGAATACGCCGCATACTGAAAATCATTAGACGACGAAAATGTTGACTCCAGTTCACGTTCTGCTTTGATCACGTCTCAATGATAATGTCAAGAATGCATTCTTCAAACGGAATTTAACCATACAACTACGTCTGTCTGTCACTAGCCTTGGCGCTTAGTAAATCTAATCAGGTGCATATACTGACGGTGTCGTTTAACTGTGACGTTTCACTGCATAAAACTGATCTTTTTCGCGTACCAAGCCTTAGCCTTGACATTTCTTGTCTTTACATCGTGCGTTGAGGAATTCTTGTAATTCAACATCTCTTTGGTTTAGTAATCAAGTCGGGTTCCGTTGCAAGATGAAAAGTGCAGAACGTGTATTTTTGACAAAGGGTCAGGAATGACTACTGAGGACTTTATTCTGAGTGTGAGATGAGCTTAATTAATTTGATTTTCGAGCTAGTTGTTCAGCAAGTGCGAATGTTCAACGTATGAGGTTTTGTTGTTGGGGTCATAATAGTTCATAAGAAGTGATGTAACTAAATTAATGTTTGTTCCATACGTTTTCTAGCGCTTACTAGTAGCTCAAAGTGTAAACATGCACTTGGCATTGACCTCGTCAACTAATCGTTTTTATCTAATTGCACCACAGACACACTGCGGATGCTCGGCGTGATCACTACTGTGCACGGGTGTGCGCGCGCTGGGTCGTAACATGGTGACGTGACTGATGATGAGGACTTTTTTTTAACTTCGCTTGGTACGAAGCGGGAGGTGGCGCCAGGCTCGGTAGACTCTATTTAAGTTCGTACTGCGCACTAGAATTTCATCAAAAGCTGAGAGTGACTTAGAGTACACAGCCCAGCTCAAGAGATGAAAGTCCTTAGTCTATTAGCAGCCACCGTCTGGGGCGATGCAGCCAAAGACGCCGAAATGGAAGAGCGCGGCATTCGCGGCCAATTGCCATGGTCGGCATCAGTCAATTTCAACGCCGCCGAGACTGGTTACTGCCAAGAAAATGTTTCCGGCAGTATGACCACCGTTTTTTCACGCCACAACTACGGCAACAACGAACGATGCCACAGAGAGGTCAAGTGTGCCGACAATGAGGTCGCATTTGTCAAGTGGAACAGAATCAGCCTCGAGGGTCACAGCCAATGCTACTATGACTACGCCAAGCTGTCGTGGAAGAATTCCGACACTGGCGCCGTCACATCCGAATGGAAGTGTGGCGTCATTGGCGCTACTAGCCAGCCCCACCTCTTCGACTGGCGTCACACCTTCTCAAACCATGTTGTCGTCGACTTCTACACAGATTACTCCGTCACCGCCTGGGGTTTCGAGCTCATGGTCAACTGCGTTGACGAGTCAACCATTGACGTCTGCACCTTCGCCCAATGCCATGCCGATGCCAACTGCATTGTCGATCCAAATGACGCCGGTCAGTACTCATGCGAGTGCCGCCCCTTCTACTCTGGCGATGGCGTCAACGAGTGCACATTCGATCTTGGCAACAAGTTCATCATTGACACATACCGCCAAACGTCCTCAATTTCTGATCGTTACGTTCAATCCGAGGTCGCCTTAGTTGTTGCCAATCAAAACACACACGCCGGTGAGATGTACACCTTCAACGTTTACTTGGACGAAGACGAGTTCATCTCATCCCTGGTCATGCGCGTCGGCGATGACGGTCCCATCACCAAGGGCAATGTGCACTTGGAGCAGGATGCCGAGGAGATCTTCCAGAATGCCGTTTCCAACGGCCAGGGCGCTGCCTTGACTGAAGAGACTACCGACAGCGAAGTCAGTGACTCGTCCTTCTCCACCAGTGTTTTCGTCCCCGCTGGCGAGAAACTTTACATTTGGCTCAACTTTGACATGCAATTGTCACGTACCCAGAGAAACTACAAATACCGCACCCATATCCGCCCAACCGACCCAGTTGAGAAACTCCAGATCATTGTCGACATTGACGAATCGCGCCCAGTCAAACTTGGTCAAACCTACACCTGGTTCGAGTCCGAGGACAAGCACTCGTCAGCCAGCTTCAACCGCGAGGTCCTCAACAACGGCCATGTCGTCTTCTCGTACGAACAACTCACTGTCGGACAAGATGAATTCGATGAGCAGCTCCGCGTTGAATACGACGTTGACAGACCAAGCCAAGACTGTGGTGACATTATCCTTCGCGATGGTTACTTTGTTCACTTCATCTCACCGGAAGGCATCCCACCAATGCCCAAGAACGTCGTGATCACCGTCGATACCTCCGGTTCCATGGGATGGTCGAACCGTATGTCCAAGGCCCGTACCGCCGTCAACCAGTTCTTGGATCAACTCGAGCCACATGATACTTTCTGGATCCAAGAGTTCGCTTCATACTTGACCTACTACCGCGCCGAAGCCCTTGCCGCCACCCCCGGTAACATTGCCCTTGCCAAGCAGTGGGTCAACACTCTCAACGCCAGTGGTGGTACTGCCTTGGCCGCTGCCACTCTCACCTCAGTCCGACGTCCACTTGATGCCGACCGTGCCAACATTGCCTTCATCGTTTCTGACGGTGCACCAACTGTCGGCGAGACCAACTGGGCCAATATCCAAGCCAACGTTTTGTCTGCCAACGAGCGTGCCGATGGTCTCGGACAAAAGTGGGCCGTCTTTAACATTGGTGTCGGTGACGGCGCTCCTATCACTGAGATCACCAAGCTCTCCACTCAAAACATGGGTCTCGCCCGTCAAATCTTTGACCAGGATGATGTTGTCGCTCTTTTCGCCGGTTTCATGCAAGAGTATGCCACTCCATTGATCTGGAATCAGAAGTTCCAATACCAAGGCGTCGCTAACTTCGATTGCTCAGGTAAGAACTATCGTTTCAAGTAACATGTCAACTTAATTTAATTTCAGCCACTAACTTGTACGACAACCAGGAGATGGTTTGCATTGGTCAACTTGATAATGCTTGCGATGCCGGTCAAATGACCCGCCCAGGCGACGGTATGCTTCTCGCCGACGGTGTCAATCTTTTCGTAAGTACAATTAAATGTTTGACCAAAGAGAGCTAAACACATCATCAGGGTGGTGCCAACGCCCGTGCCGAGCAATCGTCACGCTGCAAGGTCCTCGACAAAGACGACTGCTCCGAGGGCTCCAATGGCGTTCCCTTCATCCCCGAGGATCAACGCGATCTCATGGACAACCCGTACCCATTGCCACCAAATGTTGACCTTGGCAAGGTTTTCGCTTATCAATTCATGAAGCGACGATTGGATCTTTACCACGCCACCCGTAACAATGCACTCCGCGAGACAATTCAAGGCGAAGTCGAGTCACTGGCTGTTGAGAACCAATTCGTTACCATCTTCACTTCACTGGTCGTTGTTCAAGGTCAAACCCGCAAGAAGCGCGGCATTGAGAAGCGCGAGGCGATCAAGGCCCTCTTTGATGAGTACCATCATGAGGTTGCCATGCTCCAGGAGAATGAGACCGAGCGTGTGCGACGTGACCTCTCGGCCGCGTCTCCATACCCAATGAAGTCCGTCTTCATCCTGGCCCTTATCGCCTTCGCCCTTGCAGCTCTGCCAATGCGACGCATTCGTCGACGCCTCTGCTAAACACAGAAAGTGATGGCAACTTCAACAAAACTCGATGTGAACTAAACGACCTTTTTATACCAAATACTGGTGCACCGGACAAAATAGCCGACCACCACTTTGTACAGTGACTATAAATACTACACTTTTTACAAATAAAATCAATCAAAAATCAAACTCTTACTTTGAATTGACTTTCATCATCAAATTGTTAGTGTTGGTGTGTGAAAGTAATGCGTGACTAATGTGATCAGTCTTAAACCAGTTTACCAAAGCCAAATCTCCGAACAAGATTTCTTAGTGGTACGCTCAAACTTGACAGTCAGCTGTGATGGAATTTGCTTTAGAAGCCAAAAATAATGCTAACTGAATTTTGAGCACGGGTCATTCGTTATTTGTATGCGCTTGAGTGGTCTCTGCCCCGCATACTCGGCCGCTTGAAAAAAAACGTCACGCATGCTTCATTACATTCCGCTTATTGATGAAGTTTGCCAAGTCCCTGACTACGAAGTCTGAGGTTGACCACTAGTTTCCAATACCACTTATTGTATTTCTGGGGCTCTTCTTATAAAAAAGAGGCCCCTTAGGCAACTGTTGTCTTCTAGTGCCACGACGCTTATCTAAACCATAAAAATGGAACGTACTTATTTTACGCGATACCGCCACGTGCGTTTCGGGATTGGATCGATACCGATCTTTTGATCAATTGTGCCTGACGCTGATGTAATGCAAGATGTTTCATGTCCCAGTGCTAATCCGAACCAGATACAAATCTGATGTTTAGATTTGTGGCAAACCAGGCTCGATGCGTGGTACTGGTTCTTCAAGTCTTCCACCATCTAAGAACGTTGAACCGGAAGCACACGCGACCACGTCAGAGTCAACCCAACCCACCCAGTATCAATTTTAAAACAAACTTCATGGTGAAGATTGTCGCTCTCACACGTTTGTTACATGTTCCAACGTGACGTACCAAAGTTTACAATTACGCGGATACACCAAATCCGAAAATTGCAACACCAAAAGCTGAAATAAATTTTATGCACGCGCGATCGCCACAAACGCGACTCGGACTAAGGATGACCTTCTTGTGATAAGGGGACCAGTCCAAGTGGCCTGACGAGGTTACAACAGCATGGTCAAGTTTTAATGAGTGTGCTGACACGAAATGACTCAACGTTCCTATTGATAAGGAACGTCTAATTTTGGGTTAGGGCGTCTCAAATAGACCGGCAGTTAACATAGATACTGAGACTAATGATGAAATTTAGATGTATACTGTCATGTCAATTTGATTGACATCAAGTTCGTTTAGAATTTTACATCTAAATCAAAATATGCGAAGAGAAACACTTAGTTCAGAGTCAACACGTTCGACCGCACTGGTGGAAATGACGTGCTCCAGTTGATGGGGCACAATTTTAAAACATGTTTAGTCAAATTTTGTTGACGTGTTGGGAATGACATTTCAAGCGGTCCCAGTTCATGTGACGGAGTTTTAGTTACGTTACGGTTGAGTTGACGTGCAAGTCCTCGACCTCTCAAACGTCAAGACGTTTACCCGAGCCCCGGGATTAACTGATTGATGTATTGAAACAGTGAGCAAACTCTTGCAGCTAATCTCGTGCCTAGCGTAACAAATAATGACCTAGCCTTTGTGCTGAGTTGAATTGCGTCACCATTTAAAAGTTACAACAACACGAAACACTGTCAAATAATCTTCGCAAAGGGGTTGTTTAAATCCAAAACTTTAATGGAACGAAACAGTCGCATGTTGCTGCACCTTAAATTGTTGCAATGGTCACAATATTATGTCATGTCAAAAACTGCGATGCAATTCCCGTCCGTTTACATCGTTCAGGTGAGGTCAGGCCACTATCCGGCGCGTCACAGCAACGTTCAACACAGTTTTTCCAACGAGAGTGTTTAGTTTGACTACATCTGCAGAACACGCTACCACTAGTATGCGTCGGCATGTTTGTGTTTTATTACTGAATTTGAACCCAGTTTACGTCAACCATTGTTTAAACTGCGACTATTAAAGTTCAGATTAAGCCATGAGGGGCGTTTTAGATTGGACAGGTGTCTTTGCATGCGCTGGCGTCATTCCACTGATAGTTGTCACTGGGCGCGAGGGTGGTGCCGTGCTGAGCCCCAGTTGATGCTGTTGTTGTTGCTGTTGCTCGACACCCCGCATTGGCGTCTTTTGTTGTTGCATCACGGGTGCCTCGAGTGGGTGGCGTTTGGGTTTGGCCACTGAGCCGGTGTTGTGAGTAGATTAGTGTTGGAAGTCAACAAACCTTTCAGCTTTCCAAATGGAATCGCCATGCACACTTTGACGACCACATAGATGAAGATAAAGATGACAAATATCAAGATGGCTGTGTGGAATTCACGTTAGAAGAGTGGATATTACAAATAAGTCAATAAACTTACTCGTCAGCAGTCTAATTGATACATCTTGACGGTCAATCGTTGCCGGTGGCGGCGTGATGATCATCTTGTCGTTTTTCGCCTCGAACTTGCCAAGCATGACTTCGGCCAGGACGCGAATGTGCACATTCGACAGGGCGTCCCACTTTTCTTGTTTGTAGTCGACGCCATTGACCTGGCACTTGACAAACGTACGATCAATAGCAGTTACAATGCCGACTCCGGTCACATGCTCAACATGACAAAATCCAATCAAGTTGTTAATTGACGGGTATTTACAGCGTAAACTTTCCATCAAATCATCCAAATCAATCAAACGCAACCCATAAGTTGGATTTTTCTTCTCTCGCATTGACAGAAAATTGAAACTGGAGTCGCACGTGAGACTGGTTTCGATTGACTTGCAAAAGAATCGTTTTTGTTCGCTGTCGTGCTAAAAATCGATTAAATTAATGTTAATAAAGTTTATGTAAAAGTTGTGCGTGTTGCCCTAGTCAGAATTAAGTGTCTCCTATATATGGTCATCACTGGGGTGAACTGGACTGATACCGCTCAACCCTATCAGTTTTAACTAATAACAGTGTTATGACAACGTTTTACAAGTGTTACGCGTTTTTCATTCTTCCACCAACCTCGATATTACCGTAGAACACTTCGCCACTTAATCGCTTCGCCTTGCACAGTGCCTTGTCATCGATGCGGATGACTTCATCAGAGAGTATCTATCAAGGTAAGAAGACTTAGTAAACGCCATTGTCATTATTCAACAAGGCTACTTACTTCGGTGACTCGCAACGCGACTGGGTCATTAATAAACTCGGCGGCTTGAGTTTTATAGTGAGACAAAAAGACAAGGGGCGAGTACCACTCGAATCCGGGCTGCTCCCAACCGAAATGGCCACACACCTTCATATCCCATTCACAAAGGCCATGCGAGCAGCGACATTCGGCCGTGTTCTTTGCGCGTACGTATGACGGCAACGGGTTCTCCATTTCAATTATTCGCGGCGGTTGCGCATTCTCACTCAGCGTCACTTTGACATTGTCAATCTTTTCGAAGTCGAGCGAGAACGAGAGCGCATAACTGATGCGTATATTGTTCATGATGATGACGCCGCGAAAGAGACGCGTATCGTGATTATACGTGACATCCTTGAAGAAGTTTTTCGGCGCCGATGGATCATGCGTGACGCGATAGTTGCCCACATCATAATTGGCGCTGATCGTCGTCCAAAATGCGGCGGTCATCTCCAAGTATGGTTTAGTGTCAAAGTGAAACGTGCCAAAGTTCTTGGCATAACCACTGGGCTGATAAACGGCGCCACCGGGCCCACGGGGCGGTCGACCCGGTATCTTTTTTGATTCATACTTGGCCGGTTGACACGGTACATTCGTACAGACTGTGTCGACCTTCAACTTCCCACGTAAGGGCGTCACCGATGTGAAATTGCCCAAGTGACATGTGATGCCGGCATGGCTTTGGACTGACTTTGCCGTTCGCGGCCACGACACATACTTATTGCCAATGTAATCAAGATCACAGCCGTGATCATAATCGCCACTGTAGTCTTGAATGGGGCACATTTCCGGCGCTATATTCGCCAGTATACTCGCATGCTGGAGAACCACACCAGCATTGGCGCCGATGTATCCACTTCTGATGATGTTGATGATTGAAAACTATAATTTTTAAAAAAATAAGTACCTGCTCTCGTTCATGTTCTCATATCGCGACTGAAAATCAAAACGAGGGCCACTTCTGAATTCTAGCTGCCTCTAATGCAAATTTAATCGCTCGGTTGGTTTGAGGAAGGACAAAATTAATCATTCATAGGCGCTACCTGCTCAAGTGTGCAACCGTTGTCGTTTTAATTCAACTCCAAAAATAATCAACAGCCTAAGCACGCAACCGCACACAATCGACTCGATACATGTCATCATTTTATTGATCAAAGTAAAATAAGGCTGTACACTTGATCGTTCCTAGAAACACACGCCTTTCAGCTTAAATGTTCCACTGTCATCGCAAGCGGTCGATCGAGTTTAAATCGGTGGGTGAAACTTTCACCGGCCGGTTTCACCAAGAAAGGGTCAGTGTGACACCTTCTTAAAAGAATAAAATGAAGACGTTACCGATATACTTTCTTGATACGTTTTCCTTTTTAGTAGCAAAAATATTATTGTGCGTTGTGTGAGCGATATTAGTCGTCTAAGAGGCAGATCTGCGAATAAGTTTCACATCACGATTCGATTCGATATTTACGGAAAGAGAAAGAATGAAGATTAAGTTAACGAAGAAA
>SCLD01091981.1:0-35297 GCA_004367895.1 Oikopleura longicauda | reverse complement strand
TATATCAAAACACCAAATCGATACGATTTTGCCTACATCTTAAATAATGGTGATACTAGACTCAATTCATTTGAAAATGCTGTCCGGGAAATTTTACAGGATGAATTGCAATGTGTGGACAGTATAATGAATTATATTTACTTTATGATGAATGTCCTCAACGAACATAATGATGGTGCTAGGATGGTTGTTTTTCAAGTTTTAGCAAGAAAGATTGAGCATCTTGCAAACTTATCATTTGAAAAAACATGCTAAAGTGATGATCACATGTATCATTTGCTGGAGAAGTTCGAAGAAATTGACAGTGAAAAAACTGGCACAATAACCGATGAAGGTAAGGCTCAGTAACAAGTAAACTGTTTTATCATTCTTTGGATCTTTGATTTAGAGTTACGAATTTGGATGAAAAAAATTTCAAAAAGAAGCTTGCATGACGAAGTTTTGGATGATCTGATTGATGGTGCTGACATTGACGGCGATGGGATAATAGACTACAAAAAACATTTGAACTTGATTGCAAACACTCTTTTACAGCTTAATGTATCCGGTAATCAGGTATATAATCAGACTCACAAAAATGTAACGAATCGTTTAAATGTTCATACCAAGTTGATATTACCAACCCAGCAATATTTATCTAGGAACTTTTTCGTAAAATTGCAGATGAAAGCAGTGAACAAGGTGCAGAATTATCATATCACGATGTTCTTGCCTTGACCGATATACCAAACATGTTCGATCCAAAAGGATATCGAAGAAATCTTCAAGAAATTGATTTGAATGATAATAAACGAATCAGTTACGTTGAGTTCGCATTGATTCTATTACAACAAAACCTTGATATGATGAGAAGCGAAAAACCTTTAGCCAAAAGTAAGTTAATGATATGGGATCTAAAACAATCAATTTTTATTAATTTGGTGCATTTTAAGCTTTCCGGGGTGCTGATATTGATGGAAACTCAACCATGACACCAATGGAGTTCATGACCTGGTTTGAAAAAAACTATGGTCGAATGGTCAGGAGAGGAATCAGGCCACGAGTCAGCGAAGAAAGACTATACGAATTAGCTTGTGGTACGTTCTAAAACATAATCTTACTCAAAAAAACTCAATTTAAGAGGCTTGGATGAAAATCGACGTCGATGGTAGTGGTGAAATTGATTATGACGAATTCATCGCTGCAATTGTTCAACAAAAAATAACAAATTATTAAATAACCCAGATCACTATTCTCACATACATTTCAAGAAATATCAACTTATCTCAAAATTTTCAAGTTTCACTTTTGGATCACTTCAAAATTATTTTTTCTGTTTTAGAATGATTCACAAAAGATTAAGTTTTGGCAGTTTATTTTAGAAAAATAAATAAAACTCTGTGTCAGTGATTTTTAAAAAAAGGGAAATTGAATTTTTACCAAAAATAAAGTTTCGAAACTCATAAAGTCTCTGTATATATTTACAAATAAGAGGCCTGCCGCGATATTGATCCGACAGGCTGATAATTGTTGGCTGCCGTTTTTTTGGAAGCCCTGAGACTTGGAAGAGGTATTATGAGCACGAGATTTGTACAAAAGATAGTATTTCTATAAAAATAAAGCACTGTGTGTAATTTGGAATTTAGAAAAATAAAATGCTGTGAGTGAGAGAAGAATAGGCACCAGAAGATTAGAATTTGTTTGTGGTAAACAAATCATGTAAAGCTCGCCACTGGAGATGTTTGCTCGCTTTTGTAGCCTTCGACCATTCGTTTGTATTGTTCGTCCTCGAGAATCTGGATCTCAATAATATTTTGTCTAGTGGCCAGCCGGACACGAATCGTCTCCCATCGATCGAACAAAAGGGATGAAACCCGGATTGATGCCACTCGACCTGAATTAAAATTAATATATATGTCTTTAACGACTCAATTCTGAAGTGGGAAATGCTCAAATTGAAATTTTTACTTACTCTTTTTAGTTGATGCTTTATTGACAGCAGTTGAACTCATATCATCAGTTTTTTCAATATCAGGATAAATATCTTCCATCCTCTGATTGAGTTGATCATTCAATTCTATTTGATCGATCAAACGAGGTGCTTCTGATTGAAAAGCCTGAATTAAATTATTAATTTCAGCTTTGAAAACAGTGTGACTATCTTTGTTGAGCTTATTAGTTGAAGGTTTACCTGTAATACTTGTTCACACTCATCCAAAGCTTGATTACAGTTATTTGCTAGGTTGTAGAATGGCTGATCGAATTCGAGATGACTGATGACATCTCTCAAATCTCTTACTTTGGCAATCCTGGCTGCATTTGATTCTTCCTCACTGATTTTCCTCGTTTCAGATTTCGGTTTTATTGGCTCGGATGTAGAATGGTCCATCACTGGAGGAGATCGAATTTGAACTGTGGCGCCGGAGACGTCAGAGAGGGGTGTGAGAGGTGAATGAATCTGGTTTTTCATCTTTCTATTATAATGATCTATTTTGGGTGTAATTGAGGTTGAACTTATTTGGTCTTATCATAACAGAATACGCAACGGAACGTCCACGGTACCAACTTTACGCAATCTAATTTAACATTTAGTGTATTCACAGTGACAAAATTTCAACGTTTTTCCGAATTTTTTTTACATTTACCTATTTTTACGTTAGCCTCTGGGACCTGAATGTTTCGTTAAAATTCCGTATCACCAACGTCATGTGACATGACTCATGTCTTTCTCCTCTCCTTTACAAAACATTTATGTCCCACAGGGTATTTAGTAATAAGACCATGCCTGTTATTATCTGTGTTATCAATATGTGGAGTTATGATTAAAAGTGGTTCAATTTTGTTTGAGCTAACTTGCTGTAGTGATGAATTACCAAGAGTGGGTTTAACTGTAGTTTCTCTTTGATTTTTTGTTGGTTTTGGGCTGATTAAAGAATATGACGGCTTTGAACTTCCATATCGAACACGTCCCTTTGATGGTTTACTGCTGACTTCGCTTATTTCTTTTGACAATTCAGCGGACTTAAATTTTCTTTTGCATTTCGCATGGTTATTATTTACTAAACATTTACCTGTACAGCAGATTTAAGCTGTTTCCTGAGCTCCTCATAATCTTCAAGCTGTTGACGAAGTAAACCAGGAACGCCATTATCATCGAACTTGAAGGTCTGAAGTTTTCTTTTGATCTTCTCTACTTCTGATCCACATTCGGACGGAATTGGTGACAATGCATCACATGATGTCAGGACTAGAATGATTAAGGTTATTAAATATGAATTGCTGGTACTGAAAACCAGGACAGGTGAAATCGGAAAGAAGTATCAAATAAATCTTTAAAGGGTGATGATTCACCTGGCTAAGATTTAAATCAATGAATGGTTATTCATTCAATTAAGGTCGTTCCAGATTGCAAAGTTATAAAATATTCATTACCGCACTTTTCCCGACACTTCAAAATTTCGAAAAAGTTGTATCATATAACGGTATGATATTATGTAAAGCAGGGATTGGACATTAAATCTGTGCAGTTTGAAACGAACTGCGACCTGACAGATTTATCGGGTCTTTTCATATCATATTTGTCCTGTGAATCTGGTTTATTGGTACCAACAAATATTTATTTCGATTTCGGCGCATTTACATAAATTGATAAAACCCGACACACTCGTCAACATCTTTACGAATGTGTCAAATCTGTCACATTCAGTAAATAAGAAAATTTCAATGATGATTACCTATTGATGGTGGAGAAAGATCTATCTTTGGAGTTGACTTTTGCTGGAATGATACTGAACCGTCGATTCTGTTTTTGAGATTTTTGTTTGCGCGTTTTATATCACCTTCCCAACTCTTTGCATTGACACTAAGACTTTTTAAGGCTTCAGCTTTTGCCCGAAGCCTCGTGGAAAGACATTCTGTATTTTCTGCCGCTAATTTGAGGCTTTTGATTCCCATTTTATTTGCTTCTTCTTAAAATAAATTTGTTAATTTGACCCCCGGGGTACGCCAAATAGTTTTTAATTTCCGATCACGTGGCTTTCATCTCAAATACAAAGCCAGCGGTAACTTCCAGGTAAATATACCTGTGGCATATAGTTTTATGTGGCATTATACTGTTTTGAACCGGAAGTGACCATCATAGGCTTTACGGGATTTTTATATCCAGTAATTTACTAGTAGTTAATGTTACTGGTTCTTTCGTAAAACAGATAACTGACTCAACATGATATATTTACCTTCTAATTGCTTAGAAACCGAAGACAAGCGATCTGCCAGTGAAATTAATTCGTAAAAATCATCAATTTCGTCCTTGTTACCAGCAGTCAAAATTGAATTTGCTGATTTACTTAAATGAGTTGCTTTTCTTCTCAACGATCCAAGGTCTTCTTCGCGTTCTTCAGCCTAAATATTTCTCTTGTAATTTTTTATGTTCTAGTAAACAGCCCAAAGCGTGCTATAATTTTGACCTTAATTATACCAATTTTTAAATAGATTTAAACCTCTCAAAATCTGATTCTATATTTCAAAGCGTGTATGGACAATTTTTATTCTTTTAACTAGTGCCGTATTCAGCCATGGCGTCAAATAGTTCAGCATTGTGGCTATGCAAACATTCGATATTATAAAATCAGAATGAAGAAGTAAATATTAATTCATTCATTACGGCCGCCCGAGAGTGAATTAAACCACTTTGACTACAAAGATGTTCAAGGTCAGCTAACATCTGCTACTTGAAAACTTGTCAGAGCGGAAGAATTATTGTAAAAATACTTTCAGACTGTTTCCCCGACACCTTATGACAGCCGTTTATATAAACTAACCAATAAAAGCTGTCGCTCTCTAAGCTCGGATAATTGTTGAACTCTGGTGAGCTGTTGATTTGCAGCATAAAGAACATCGGGCAACACTTCTGAGGTATCATTGGATGGCGAATTTAGGCCTGCTTGTCGGACATCTACTTGCATCAGTTGAAGCTGATACTCGTCAAGCTGAGATTGGAGCTTATCATGTTCTTTTCTAGCTTTTGAAATGTCTTCAGTTGGTAAAATGGGGTCAGCAAGGGCTAGTTCAGCTTCTTGCAAACTGGTGAGCAATGTTACTAACTGTAATCCAGCTTCTTCACGTTGCGCAAGTTCTTTTCTAAGCCGCTCACATGCAGTATTGATATTACTTTTTGCCATTTGAAAATGTCGCTGAAGATAATCAATCATTGATTTTAACTCCCTAGGTGGCGCTGCCGATTCTTCATACATTTCAACTGCTCTTTCACTAGCACAAACAAGTTCTCTTTCTTTTGTCGTTACTTGATTACACAAATGATTCAATTGATCGATATTTTGGTTCACCAACTCAGCTGAATAGTTTTAACTTAAGTGGGGACAAATCTTATTAAATTAACTTTAGTAAGTAGGTCACGTGCCTATGAAATTTCTTATGAATGAGTTGTCCATTATTTTGTCCGACATTTTGAGAAAGAATGCATTTGAAAGGAGTTTAAGAACAATACCAAGTAGATAATCGAATTTCTTAACGGACAAAAGTATGTTTTGTACCAAATCCTCAGTTTTGATCTACTCAAATCCGATTAAAATTAAAATGTTTCGCTCTTATTGATCGAGTGCACTTTCAAAAAAAGTGCAAATCAATTATATTTGACGTAGATCTCTATTATAGGAGTGATTTATATGATCAAACATATACCACGATATCTTAATAAACTTTATAACATTGTTATATGTGAGTATATTCAATGATGTTCTCATGGAGACGTTTATTTATTGCAGTATCCAACTGATATCTAACTGTATGTTTTATAAGATCACCCGCTGAGACATTTAGAAACTATAAATCAAAAGTAATTTCTCAAATTCTCAAATCCAACTGATGGAATAACCAGGACACTTTACCTTTACTCATTCAAAGCATACTCGATCTCCAAACAAAAAAGGCATACAATTAGTATGTTTTCCACCGAACTGGATGCTTTTTTTGTTTGGAGATCGAGTAATCATGGTTATATCTAGGGGGCACAAATATATTTGACTGGGAAACATACCTGGATTCACAATAGCATTCAGTAGATATTGATCAAACCAAGATTTTAGTTGATGTAGTTCAGAAAACGCTGCATCTTTGAGTTCCTGAGAATTAATTTCATTTTTGACCATTTCTTCTAAATAATCATGTTGAAATTGATGTTTTGACTTGAGTTTGTTCAAAAGTATTCCACCTTGATGTCCTAGGGGTAATACAAGATGCTCAAGCTCAATAATCTGGTCTTTGACATCTTCTGATTGGCTGAATTTTTCTGAGAGCCTATAATCAGACTTTGGATTAGAGCTGATAGTTTTTTTAGTCTCCAAATATTGGGCAATTCCCGTCATTTTTGCTTCGACTTCAGCAACGAGTGGTTCAACAATTTCCCATCTTGAAGCCTTCTGTTTAAGATCTTCACCGATATTTTGTGCTTTTCTTCTTGTTGCTTCCCATCTTTCTTGAAGGGCTTCATGTGCTGATAACAAAGTCTGTTGTGAGCCAAGCGCTGCGGCAACATCGGAAAGTTCTTCTAGACGTTCTTCACAACACTTAATCATTTCTTCATTATAACAAATGAAAGCTTCCGATAGATTGACGGCTTCTAGATGATTATGCGGTGAGGCTCCGTGATAATTATTACAAAATTGATCGGCCATTTGAAGTTCATCACGAATTTCAGAAATTACAGTCTCGCAACTTGTCCATGCTGCACTGGCATCATGTATTTCTGATTTCATTCCATTAGCTTGAAGAATAATGCTTTCGGCTTTCTGTCGTATATGAATAACAGCTTCACGTACTTTGTCCATTGCAGTGTGATTTGTAGAAGGAGCCATTGATAAGCATTGTGAAGCCTCTTCAAATTCTGAAAACTTATCCATGAGAGTAGATTGAACGTCGTCCAGTTCCTTGTCAGTGAATTTAAGTTCTTCTTGGTCAGGCATTTTGAAACCATTACAGTCAGATTCAATTAAATCCAGTCGAGCGGCAGCGCTACCCAGCTGCCCTGAAACACTATTTAGTCTAGCAGCATACGTTTTACGTGCAGCCAATGCTTGATTCATCAATTCTTTCTGTGCCTTGAAGTCTTGTTCGAGCTTTTTCGATATTTCACCAAGTTGGTCAGAAGCTTTCGCTTGATCTGCTGGTGAGAATGTTTCATTCGGCCCCTTTTCGATAATTGTTTGGAGCTCATGAATCTTGAAAAGTGATTCGTCTTCAAGCATATTTAATTTTGTAAGAAGTTTTTGAACCTCGTGAACATGCAGTGGCAGCGAGTGTGGTGCAGTTATTGCAATTTGAGTTTCTGCGAGCCAAGCCAGCTGTTCGTGGACAAAAAGTGAAGAGTCTCTTAGTATACCAAGTCGTGAAGTACAATCGTGAATAGCCGCATTGACTTCTTGAGTGAGAGTATTGCAGCGTGTTGCGAGACGTTCTAATTCACTTTCAAGACTTGAATCACCAATTTGCTGCGATAAGACTTCTAGCTCGCGAATTTCACCCTTGACTTTTGCTAGATCTGAAGCGGTCACATGACAGCAAGCCAATTTTTCTTCAATTTCATTCTCTGCCGAATCTTTTGAACTTAGCATCATTGGAGTATTTATCTCAGCAAGAGATTGATCAACTGATTGCATGATTTCTTGATATTTCTTTTTCATAGTATCGATATGAGCTGCTTTTTGGGCTTGGTTTCGGAACTGATTTTGAACTTGATGATATTTGGTTGTTATTTTCAGTTGTCGTTCGGGTTGCCATGGCTGACCAGCCTGTTTGAGACTTTCCTTCATTTGACGAATTTCTTCCATTAGGTTCTTAAGATTATTCAACTCTGCATCTGATTGAGGTTGAACGTCAGATTGAAAAATGGTCAAAATAGTCTCCGCCTCACTCAGTTTCTGGTCGTAATTGAGTCTTGCCGCCATCAAATTTTCAATTTTTATCATTTTGTCTGATGCAGTTTCATCAATCCTTAAATTGAGATAATTTACCACCGGAGGGAGGGAAAAAGAAATTCATCATAGATAGGAAAAGATTATTCCAAGTTTATTTAAGCTTTAAGTCTAGTTTTCAATGCCAGAATGATTCCGGACCGGGCCCAAATTGCCATTCAAGAATATTCACAAAGAAATGTATTGAATTGTTTATATACTATTAGTCATATCCTGCTTTAGTACATTTTTACGATTCAAATTCCTCAATCGATTTTCAGTATCATCCCGAATCTATTAGAAAATTTTAAAAAATGAAGAAAGAAAAATCTATTTGTAAAATTGTTATTAATAAAGATGCTGAAGTCCATGTACGAGACCGTGAATTTGATGATTTAGAAAAAGAGCTAGAAAAACCCTTTGCAGCTGTCTCTTATACATTTCTATTCATTCTCACTGTTGCTATTCTCATTTTTACTTATATGGTTCAAGACAGAAATAAATAAATAAATACCTGTTGAGCTGGGAATTTGCTTTTCGTATTCGTTCATACAAAACATTCATTTCTTGAGCTGAACTTGAGTCTTGAATTTCTTCAGCTTGAGATCTTATACTTTGAAGAAGATCTCGAATATTTGGAACTTCGTTTGAAAGCTGCTTAAATTGCTACATTACGAATAGAAAATATATTTAAAAAACGGCAAGATGAAAAGTTTTTGTCAAGTTATATTTATAAATAACGAGTCAAAGACTTGAAAATCAAAGACGTCCTGGTAGACGGACTGGGGAAATATACCCGTCAGGACATCTCTGATGCATGATGAACACCATATAGAATAACCATGTCTATTCCGTTTTCCTGTAAGCTCAAATCAAGCTCAGAAATAGATGACGCTGTATAAGTGCTCTCTGGAGCTGTTTGAACTTCGGCATCGGAAATCCATCGATGGGCACGTTCGAAATCGGCGCAACAGAGCTCCCTAACCGCCAAAGCGTGACGTAATTCTTCTGTGACTCTATCAGTTTCGTTTTTGAGATTTTCGTAGCGAATTTCCAATTCTAATAGTATAAATAAAAACCCATAATAATGTTAGTTGAAACTTGTCTACATGAATTAGTAATGAGTCATATCTTATGACTCATTGGATAAGTATTGATGTAGTATTTATGAATCGGGCAAGTAATCTATAGAAAGTCACGCAAAACCGGGTGAACCTCGCGTAGTTCAAATTATAATAAAAGAGACGCCGCTGACCTTTTACACTTATGCCGTCTTGAAGCCCAACGTCCATCACAATCTTAATTTAGATTTTTATTTTTCATAAAATATAATATAATAATAATAATATATAATATAATTTGTGTTCGGGCCCCACTTTCGGGAGGTATTTAAAATACCGTATTTTGAAGTTAGGTTCAGAAAAATTCTTCATGCGGAATTCGGACCAAATGATCATCGGGAAGACGAACCCCACTTTACGACAATCGGGTTTTTTCGTATCTAACGTTTAGACTCTAACCTGAAGAGACCCAGCACTTTGAATTAAGCTTTCAAGGGGTTTTTGTCGAGCAAGCAATTCTCTGGAAAAATTTTTATATTGTGAAATGATTTTTGCCATAGCATCTGGGTTGACTGGGAACTTTCTGAGGCGCGTTTCAAATTTATTTTCTGCCTGTTTAATCCACGAATCCATTTCTTTACCTTGTTGCCAAAGCTTGGTTCTTTCTTTGATAAGCTTATCGATTTCTGATAGACGTTCGCCTGAACATACTATCGCACTATTCAGCAATGATTCAATTTCTTCGATCAAACAGTCAACTTCGGTTTTCTCTATCTCTGGAAGCCCAACCTTCACCGTTTTCAGCTGAACATTTTTGAGTTGATCGAATTCCGATTTAATGTCGGACAGCTGTGCTTGGAGAGACAGAGCATTAGATTGCTGAGAACGAAGTTTTTGAATTTCGACATTTGTTTCAATATCAGACTCCAACTCGGATTCAATGTCAATAATTTGAGTTTGGAAATTATTCAGTTTAATCTCGAATTCGATTTTTTCTTTGATGACATCGTTCAAATGAGCTTTTCTATTTTCAACACGAGCGAGTAGATCGACAAGGCGACTCTTTTGATCAGTGATTTGTGATTGAATATTGTCATATTGAGTTGGCTGGAGGGAAAATTTAGCTTGAAGGACACGTTCGGAAAGCTTGTTGACTGGATCTTCTTCAGCTTGAACACGTGACTGGAGTGAAACAAATTGTTCTAGACGAACAGTAGAATTTCCAGCTTCTGAAACATTCTTTACCACTGAATGGAACTCAGATGTAAATAATTCTGTCTTTTGAATAATCGTCGTCAATTCACTATTTATCGATTTCATGAGCTCGATGGTATTTTCGAGTTCTTCTTGTTCAGATTTTGCTCGATCTCGAAGATTTTCAAGTCGGTTTTTCAATGAATCTGATTGACCAAGAGATGATTGATTTTCGTTAATTGTTTGTAAGTATTTGGTGGCACCAACTCTGATGTCTTCGAGTTGGGCTTTTTTTGCTTCCAGCATACCTTCACCTTCATCCCCGAAAATTGCTTCGAGTTCATTTTCCTTCTTTTGGGCCCATAATTCAATTTGATTCAATACTTCGGACTCGTCTTCCCATTTTTTTATTTGGGTTTCAATCTGTGAAGATTTTGTGGATCTCATTGCTTCGATTTCAGTTGCACTTTCAAACTGTTCCTTAAGCTTTTTGCTTTGTGGATTAGCACTCAATAATTCGTCGCATTCACGTGATATTTGTGCGACATCATGTCGAATATCGTCCAACTGTGATAGTTGTCGTGATCCTTGAACTGGATCGGAACATTCTGGAAGATTTTGAATTGCATTTCTTGCTTTTGTCAGATTTGTTTGGAATCCGATAAGCTCAGTTTTTCTTTCAGCGCTCTCTTGCGCTGCTTGACGGCAAGTTGGAAGAATTTCTTTTATCTTTGTTAACATATCAGAACCTGCTTTTGACAATGCCTGAATATCTGATTGTCTTTTAGATTCTGCTGCCATTCCCAAGGCCCGAAGCTCCGCAATATCCTGCTGAAAACTCTCTGCATCCTGATAGAGAAAATTTGCTTGAGATTCTCTTGCAATCGGTTCTTCTTGGTCGTTCATTATTTGTTCTTGTAGCTTTACTATCCGTTCATTCAGTTGAATCAGCTGTTTTTCTTTTGCATGGAGCTTAGATAGGAAAAGTTCTTGGTGCTCAACAAGTTTGTGAAGATCGTCATACTTCTTTTTCAAATCTCGCCCAATGTCGCGATACATATTTTGTTTCTTATAAAACAGAGGTGCTATGAAATCTTGAATTTCGAGGGGCAATTTACCGAGACGAAATTCGCCCTCATGGACTTTGTCTTTTTGATCTTGGTGGTTTTCAATCTGATTTTTCAATTCTTCGACATTGGCCTTGATTTCATTCAAATGCTGAAGTTTATTTGGCTGTGAAACCTTTTTAAGATTTTTGTCAATTTTTGCCAGATAACTGGTCAATTTTTTATCTGCGTCAGAGTAATCGAACCAATGTGCCTTGACTTTATCTAATCGTCTTCCGGCAACTTGGAGCTTGCCATGGAGTTCTTGGAAGTCTTCTTGCAATGCCGATGATTGACTTTGAATGTTCTCTCTTGTAGTCGCACTCAGTGGTGAATTTGCAACATTAGCAGTGGCACGAGCGCAACGTTCTGTTAGACCTAGCAATGTGCCACGTTTATACTCACATTCATTGATCAGCTCGGAAATAATTGTCAATGAATTTATTATTTGATTCGAAACAGAATTTTCATCCTCGTATTTGCAATCCATTGTAAGACGAAATTTATCGGTGCTTTCCGATAACCATTGATCAAATAATTCAATTTTCTCAGTGAGTTCCGATAAAATACTTGCATTATTCTGAGCGGCAGCTAACCGTATTTTTACGGAACCAACAATATTTTGATACTTGGCAGTTAACTCAGTGACTCGTACTGTGGTGGTTAACTCGAGTCGACATGATTCCACAAGATAAGTGGCTTCTTTTGAAAGATATTCCTGACTTGATTTAGCATCTTCACATTCGGCAAGAAAGGCTTGAAAGTTTCGTATGACTTCAGCAGCATTACTCTTTCCCTCTTCATCAAAGTTAATTTTTAATTTTGAATGATCTTCGAGTATTTCCATTTTCTGTGATATCCAAATCTCAAACGATTCAATTTTTTCAATGAAATTTTCTAAAACATGTTTCACATCTTCAACATGTTTCAGTTGTATCAACATAGTTTTTTTCAAAGAAATCCAATCCTCAATTACAAATTTTCCTTCGCCAACTTCATCGATATCGGAAATTCTAGAGTCACCATGTGGAATTATCGTATTCTTCATGTTATTAAGTTCGTCTAAACAAGCACCAATTTCATCAAGAGCACCAGTTGGTTCCGATAGTGAGGCCAATATAAGCTTTTTATCTCCCATCCAATCTTTGAATTCATTTATGGTGTCTGCCCTTATTTGATCTCTGTCGGCCCTATCGATACATTCTTTCAGTTTTTGTTCAGCAGTATTCTGTAAGGCTAGAAACTTCTCTAGAATTTCTACTTGTTTGATCATTGCAGTTTCTTGAATACCCAATATCGATGTAAGCTGCTTGGTCTGTTTTTCGATTTGCTCAACGCAACTGAATTTACCGTGGTGATGACAGTCGCTGACAATAGATTGAAGTCGGTGAAGAGTTAGGATTGGTGAAGTTGCTTCCGATTGGTCAGAATCAGAAGTGTGATCGGAAGCTCTTTCATCAAGAATTTTGGTTGTCTTATGCAACCAGCTGGTTGCACTTGCTACTGAATTCGACCACATTGTCCAATTTGCAAGACCCAATGTTATACGATCTTCTGTATGTTTGAGTGAGTTAACAAATGAATTCCAGAGCTCTTGCAAAGACTTAACTTGAAGTTCAATAGCATGGATACCATTCTGTGAAGTCCCTTGATAAACAGCATCAGCACGACCGATAGCTAAATGGAAAACATTCTCGCCAGCTTGTTGCTCATTCATGATTCTCCTGATAACAACCAAACGTTTCTCAAGTTCGCTTTTTTGAATATTTTGAATATCAGAGAGTTCGTCCAATTTTTGATGCCGCTCTTTTATCCATTTTTCACCGCTAGAAACGTCATTGACAAAAGTCACATGTTGCGAATGTCGAAGCGAGGCATCTTTCCTAGCTTGAGCAGCTTGTGTACAAATTGCTCTATATGACGTGTGTAAGTCACCAACTTTTGTTGTTCCTCCTGGATATTGAACCCGGTTTGTCCTTCGTTTGAGTCTTGCAAATTTATATTGCTCATCAGAAGCTTCTTCTTCAATGGTCTGAAGACTTGCCAACTGCGACTTTTTCTGGCCGAGAGTACTTCGTAGTCCAAGTTCAACCTTGAGTCGTTTTTCGATATCACCAACCCAGTGATAGAGCTCAAAACAGTTTCGATCAAATTCTTGTAATCCTTGAATGTATTGCTCGGTACCAGTTTTAGCCTCATTCAGTTCAACCAAATAGTTTTTCCATTTTTCTTTCAACTGGCGAGTAGATGATCGATTCAAATTTCCCTGTTCTGAACTGATTAGACTACCAGAACCATCAACCATATCATTTAACTCTTTTAAAAATGCATTGCCAGGCTCGACAGATTCGGTTGTTATTCTATTAATATCATCAAGAATTTTTTCAATCGTTTCCAAGTCACCTCTTGGGCTCGTATACTGTTGAATTTGAGCCAAATATTTTCGAATATAAGAATCAAAAAGACTCAGTTTTGTTTTAAATTGATTTCGGAAGTTTTCTTCAATCTGAGATCGTACTTGACTCAAACATTGCTTAGTATTTGAGAAACCATTTAGGGTGGTAGCAACTGATTGACTGATCTGTTCGGAATCTTCATTAGCATAACGTCGACAAAGAAAATTTAACCGTGTTCGGATCATTGTCACGTTTGTTTCCAAGTGTTTAATATTTTGTTCCGCAAGCGACAACTCACCAACTGCTGGAAAGACAATATTCTTGTCAAATGTTGGAACATTGATTTGTTCCAAACTTGAGTTAAATTCGGCCAAAATCTCTTCCAATTTGGCTTTTTCGTTGCGATATCCATCTTGGTATTCTTCAAGATCATTCAAAACAGCTGTAATATTCAATTCAGTCTCGGTGAGCATTTCCTCCCATTCATTCCACTGTTGTTGTTGATTCGCCATTTCTGCTTTGATCAACTCTCGTCCATTTACATTGGTTTCTGTTTGTACTTGGGAAGCCAAAATAATAGTTGCATCAAGTCTTGCAGCACCTGTTGCTTTTGCCGATTTTAACTCGTCAATTTTTCCAATTTTCTTTTTCAACTGATCGTGATCACTTTCACAAGTCGAAAGATCTGACCATCGAGCCAATTCTTCTTTGACTGATTGAATCCATTCCTCAAGTTCATTACCAGAAACAATCCATCTTTCGTGACGATCTTTTATTTCTGTTGCGTTTTCTATTCTTTCTAAAATCATTCCCTTTGTATCATCCAGTTGTTTTAATAAGGGCTGTAATTTCTTTGAGACATCAGTCGTTTCGCTTTCAATAGTGTCATTATAACCAAAGCTTTCATAACCTTTATCAGGATTTCATGAACAGTCTCCGATTTGACGATATTAAGTAAAAGTTTGTTAAAAAGTTCGAGAAGTCTGATTTCGTGAATCCCTGACCTGTATCGAAAATGCGCTTATTTGTTTCAAAAAGCTTATCTTCAATTTCTGTAGTGTCATTAAGCAAATCTGAGAGTCTTTCAACAGTCTGTTTCTTTTCTTTGAAGTCATTTGAAAGATGGGTTTCTTCGTTCAGCAATGATTTTATATCATTTAACATTGATTCAATTTCAATAACGGATTTTGAAATAGATTGAAGCTCGGACAGAATAACTTCAGCTTTTGATCTGACTGAATGAAGCTTATTTACTAATTCTTCGAAAGCGTCTTTCATTGTATCCATTTCTTCGTGGAGTTTAATTCTTCCGGTTGAGGAAACGGATGAAGCAATCCTTTCAGCTTTACCAAGAGTCACGTGCACTTTTACCTCGCCCTCCTGCTTTTCAATGAGCATCTGTTCAACTAGTGTCAAGATTTCTTGAGCATCGATAGTAGTTTCAACAGCATCTAAATCCTTTTCCAAAGTCTTGACTTTTTCGTCCAGCACTTTCATCCACTGCCTCAATTCAGCCTTGGTTGTAAGATAAGTTCGATTCTGTTTTGTAAGATTTTCATAAAGACGAATCGCATCTTGAATTTTCTTTTCACAAGAACTATGTAATTGAAGAGTGATCTGAATCTTGCGGCCAGGAACAGTTCCCAAATCACCATCACCAATTTCGAAAGCTTGTTTTTGTAAGTTTTCAAACGCGGGAGACTTGGCCTTGAATTCTTTCCAGCTAGCTTCACAAACTTCCAACTTTTGACTGGCTTCACCAGGTTCTTCAACAGGGCCAGCGGAAGCTAGACGTTTCGAAAAGTCTTCCAACCAGAGATGTAGTTCTAATCGACTTGATTCTAGGGCTTTCACATAGGCTTCGGCATCCGTCATCACCTGATGAAAATGATTGACTTCCCTAACAATACCGTTGTACTCATTTCGATGCTTTGATATCGAAGTTTCCATTTTTTGATTAGTTGAACCACCAAATTGATTTCCGAAATTTGTTTCCAACTCATCTAACCAGCCTTCAACACGTTCAAAATCTTCTTTTAACCCCGTAAGATTTGCAATACTTTGTGCAATGTCATGTGATTCACCTGGCACATCTTGACAGCATGTTATAACATCATTAGCTTGCTTTTTCCAAATAAAGAATTTTTCTTGAATAGAACCAAAGTTTAACTCTAGATTTGATTCGAGTTTGTTCAAAACGGTGGCAGAATAACGACAAACACTCTCATAAGATTTAACAAGTTCAGTCACGGATGATATAACGCCTTGAATATTTTCCGATGAATGAAATTGACGAATAAGTTGGTTTAAATGTTCTTTCGCAGTTTCGACATTTTCCCGCTGTGATATTAATTCAACGTTCAGTTCTTTGCATTTTTTCAAATTTTCGGCGCGATTTGTTTTTTCAATATTCTTCAAGCTCTTCTCCTTCGTCTTCAGCCAAAGATCTAAATCAGAAACATATTTCATCAAACGATCTTTTTCCAATGAAAATTTTTCAAGACGAATTGCAGCCGTTTCTTTCGCCTTGGTTACTTTTTCAAGTTTTTCAGAAATTTCTTCAAGTGGAAAATTCAAAGTATCATTCAACGTTGTATTAAGTGTTGTATTAAGGAGCGTGGCATTTCCTGTGTCTGCAGAAAGTGTCGATTTAGCGAGTTGATCTTGAAAAGTGCGCAGACGCAACCAGTTATTTGTCAGCGTTTTATCCAAATTCGTCAAAGTGCTCTCCAAAGTAGAACTATCATCAAGATTAACGTTGAGATCATGGACGACTTTTCGGGACCAAATATCAATTTCTTCCCCAAGATTATTTATGGAATCTTTTATCGATGCTGCATTTGAATATTCATCAATTAACAAGTCCAGCTGATCTTGTAAGTCCATATAACGATCTGTTAAATTATCAATTGAACTTGTGTCAGACTTTGTGTCAGATTCTGATCCATTTCCCTCTGAGCCATTTTCAGATTGATGAAGAGTATGATCCAATTCTTTTTTCTTTGTCTTAACTTCAAACTTTGATTTCTTTAGCCGATTGGCTCGTTCTTGACCAAGTTCGAGCTGGTCTCTTGCTGTCTTGAGCTTGGACAATGCCACTCTTTCGTCACTTATTGCAGATAGTGATTCTTGAGCTATAACTTTTTCAATATTTTCCAAAAGCTTCAAAATGTAAATATGATCGGCATCGAAACTATGTTGCGCGTTATCAAGATCCGACATTCGATCTCTCCATTCTACAAGACATTGTGATGTTGTTTCCAAAGCTTCTTTGAAATCAGATAGAACACTTTCAACTTTTTTCTTATTTTCTTCCGAAGTTGAGAACTGTTCAATAAGATTTTCCGCTTTCAATGAAACTGATGGAAGTTCTAGATTTTTCATATTTTCGACATCCTCGATAGCATGATTGACATTTCGAATGAGTTTTGAAATTTCATCAGATTCAGTTTCTTCAAACTGATTGCGAATATCATGAAGCTTTTCAATGTTGGAATTAATCCGTTTTTCGAAAACTTCCAATGCATGCATTGTACTATCAACAATATTTCTGTTACGTGACATTTTTTGAATATTCGTTTCTAATTCTTCGTCAATTATAGCAGCCAAAGCTTTGGCGGTAGTTATTTCCGCTTGATACTCTAGCTCGAGATTTCCTGCCGAAAAAGCTGAATCTGTTCGAATGGCCAATTTGAGAAAATCGGCGAGTTCCGTTGAGATTTCATTTGCTTGATCTATACGAGTCGAATCACGAACACGGTCTGTCAAAAGACCAAATCTATTTTTGAATTCGTCGAAGAGATCCAAACCAGCTGATCTGTTAGATACCACTAGAGATGATCTCTCGGCAAGTTCTGAAACTTCTCTCAGCCTGTCTTCAAGGTCAATAATGTCAGAAGGGACTATTATTTCGCTCAACTGCGAATAAAGTTGCTTTAACTGAATCATTTCATGTTGTATTTCTTCAAATGACTTCTGATGAAAATCGGTCGATATTGAATTATTGTTATCCCATGCAATTGTTGTCAGCTTAATATCGCCAGATAATTTCAGCAACTTAGAAACAGTTGCATGACTCAAATCTTTGAAATTTTCATTTATTTCACTGACTTCAATCAGCTGATCAAGTCTCTCGTTCAATGTTGGTGGGATACCTTGCAACATCACGCCCATTGTTGCTGCTTGCGTTGACATTCTGTCAGATTCACAATTGCAAATTGATTTGAGTTTAGTTACATCGTCCTCCATATTTGATTGTAACTCTGACAAAGAATCGATTTCAGAAATGAGATTTTTAATTGCTGCTGTGTCAGTTTTCCATTTGATAGGATCAAGCTCGAGCTTTTCTGTTTGTTCAAAATAATCACATTTTTCAATAAACTGATCTAATTTGCGATAATTTTCATCGTAATTTGTCCATATATTCTGAGCTTCAACCAGATTAACTTTCAGTTCTTCTTGCTGAGATGAAAATATCTCAAACCTTGATTTTGCACGCTCTTGCTGTTCTTTAATGTGATCTTGTTGTGCAACTGAAATTTGTTCGGGGTGGATGGTAAGAAGTTGAGCTGTTCCGGATTCGATGAGAGCGCCGCAAGTGTCATTTTGTTCTCGGAAATAGTTGAATTCATCGGACTAAAAATGTGATGGTCAAATTTTAAGTCTGGTGATGGTCAGGTCAATGTGGTCAAACTGAACTTACATTTCCAATTTTAGTTTCCTTGATTTCAGAAATAAGATTATTGACACGATCCAAAGTTTCTTCAACTCCATTTAAAGTTATTTGGGCCCGTTGTCCAGCAGTTATAGACTCTGTTCCCTTTGCCATCAAAGCCTTAGTATTTTGCCTTAGCATATCATAACGCCCACGCAAATTGGCAACACGTGCTGTTAATCTTGTTGCCCCTTCGACGTGCTGCTCCAGTTCCAAAATATCTGTTTCACATTTAACTATTTGTTTCTCAAGTGGGATCAAACAATCTTTTTCAATATTTGATATTGCCTCAAACCAATCTTTTGGATTTTGTTCCAAGTCGACATCTTTTTCCAAATCTGATATTTGTATCTCATACTTTTTCAAATCTGAACTCAACTGCTTCAAAATGATTTCAGTATCTTTCCATTTGTCCCTTAGATTGGTAAGCGATTGTATTTTTCTATCAAGAATAATCGTCTCACAACTCATTCGAGAATTGATGTCGTCAAGATCGTCTTGGAGAACTTTAGCGCCACCTTCAGAGGTGGCATTATTGAGCTTTGGCGCTATTTCTTCCGCCAGTTTCTTGTGTTGATTTGCGACGTTTTCCTAAAAAATATTTTTGAAAATTCGTAGTAAATTCTTCTGGGGTGTCCTTCAAATTCTCGAAAATTGTCTCTGAAACCTTAAAATGTCACTGACTAGATATATCGCTGACAAAGTGCCTCTGAAATTGGCTTAGAGATGAAAGAGTCTCTTTTTAATTGAAATCTTTTTTTCGCACACTTGAGCCCAAGTGCTTCAAACTGCTCGAGAATGCTTCCCCACGCAGTCCCTTTGTATTCTGACATACTTTGGTCATTCTCATTCAAAGTTATGGATTTGGGGTATGCATACATCAAATTCTTCGATTTATTTCTGATTTTCATCGTGCGACATAAAAATTATTAAGTTTGAAGGTTAAGTAAGATTAACATTTCTTGGTGAACCTATTTATCGATAAATATGGATATAACATACATAAATACTCTTAAGTTAAACCCCGCTTATTATAACTTGGTTTTACCGGCTCTTCAACTGAGAATGTTCATTTGGCGACCCTATTGACTAAACCGGAGACTATTGTGAAGGTATTTGGAAGGATTTTAAGTATAGAGACGTGAATGGTTACAATAAAAACACTGACTTGTCACAATTAGACTCATTTCGAAAAATTGGCATTCTATTATTATCTGTAGAACAAATAAATTATACCAACTGGATTCCGGCTATGAAATCATGAATTCGTCACTCGTAGTTAAATATGCATTGCAAACATTACCCTATATTCAAATATCGTTAGTTCGTTCTTTTCCATGATAAAGATAACTTATTAGCTTCATTTAGGTAGATTTGGAACTAAAATCGTACAGGGACTATTGACAAAGAGGAAAAATAACAAAGTAGTTTTGGTCTAGTTTTTGGCAAACATTTCTAGCGGAAGTATTCGTAAGTTACACTATCCTTTAATTATTTCTCCGTGTTGACGACGATTCAATAACGACATCATATTTATTGAGATCCTTTGATCAGTTTCACTTTAGACTTACGTCTTTAGTGTTTTCATGTAAGAGAGTTAGATGCAATCAATCAAGCTTTTTCCTGCCCTACAATAAGCTTGTCTCACCATGTATTTATGAGAAGGGTTAAACTAGTATATAAAATATGTCATGGTATATGCCAGAATCAAATTGATCTCTCACTCCGATACATTTCAAATCGTAAAGTGTGAGAGTTTGAAACCCAATCAACACCATTGTGCGATAGAAGTAGACCGAACTCAGAATAAAAAGTGTTCAAATGAGAAAAATCGGAGATTATGAGATTGTTAGTGAGATTGGGAAAGGATTGGGATGCATTTATCATTGTGATACAGTTGATGTAGTTACATTATCCTCGATTTTTATGATTAATTTCTCATAGCTGTATTTTGTTGCAACCGTATAAAAGGTGCATTTGGACGGGTTTTCTTGGCAAAAAAAGATGGGAAAGAATATGCACTTAAGGAAACAATATCATCGGGTCGAAAAGCAACAAAAGCAGCTCAACGAGAATCAAAGCTTATGGTATCGTTGGATCATATAAATATCGTTAAACTATACGAATATTTTACATTCGGTCATCCAGCTAAATGTTTTATGATTATGGTTTGGTTTTCAGTCATTTGTAAGTAACCCGGGCGCACCCAAAGACGGTATCTCGGTTACAACGGTATCCGTGAAACCAAACATAAGAATTATTAATCGGACGAGAACTTTTCTCCATCATTTGCGACGAAAATGAGTTTGACAACTTAACAGAATCAATTTTGAAATTCTTTATCCGTCAAATTGCTCTAGGACTTGAATATTTACATTCGAAAAATATCATTCATATGGATCTCAAGGAATTTATGCCATCAGCGCTGGAGCCTCCACGGATACTTGCTCAACTAAGTCTAATCGCTTAAAAGTGCATGGTCATTCTATTAAAAGCCTGAGAATCTTATTGCAATTAATAAAGATGACAAATTTACAGAAATAAAAATTGTTGATTTTGGGCTCGCAGAAGACATTTCGACTAATCCAGGTTTTATATCAACTACACTCATTACTTCCTGACATAATGTCAAAACGGGATGTGATTTGATACCGTAAACTTTTCAGATTTGTGTTCACTAAATGGTACAGATGGGTATAAATCCCCAGAACAAATAAACTTTGAACCTATAAGTGACAAGTCAGATATGTGGGCACTTGGATGTATCACGTGAGTGTTTACCCTTTTTGTTACGCCTCAAAACATTCGTGGTTAACTCGAATTCAAGGTATGAAATAATGAGTGGCTATATGGCATTTGAGCATGAGACTCCTATGGAGTTTGCCAAAAAAGTTCTCAATATGGAATGGAGTATGGATTTCGAAGATGAAGACCAAAGTGAATCAGATGAAGATTCAAATCCCTTCGATTCCATCTCAGAAGAAGGAAAAGATTTTGTCAATCAGCTGATTCGATCAAATCCATCTGATAGGCTCAGCGCAACGAATGCAATCAGTCATTCATGGCTAAAACAGGTACACTTACTGCGGCGAAAAGAATAAGGATTTATCGTTTGGCTTACTTATTTTTATAATTTGAATTTGAATTTTTGTTACGTATTAAATAATTCAGAAAAACGATAGAGGAATCTTTAGAAGAGCAAGTTCAAGGGCTTTGATTTTGAATACAGCAAGAAAAAACTTAAAACGTATACAGGTCAGTCTTTAAGACTCCCACAAATACACTATTTCCTACTTATGATGGTTGAAGACTTCACATTCAACTATTATTAAGGCAAGAAGGAGGTGGCGAAATGCTATTCACGTTGTCCAAGCTACTTGCAAAATGAATCGCCTCGGAAGACAAGCTAGCTCTGCCCGACTACAACTTTAATATTTTTTTAAACGCTTCTATTTAAACAGTTTTGAGTGTGATGAATACAATTACTCTTACCATTTGCGATCTCATTTTGGAAAGTTGGGTCAATCTTGATTCAATTTTGATCAGCGAATCGGATGAAGATTCTTCTTTATTTTCATTTTCTGATTCGTCAAGCTGACCGTTTATCACGTCACATATTTCTTCAAATTCTATCCATGCCCCCAAATTGTCCATCAAAAATTGTTTTCGGTCATTCAAACTTGATTTTATTGTCTCAAGAGTTGCTTAAATGGTTTCAAAATACTCATACGATCGCCGAAGCAGCGATCACATTGTCTACGTGCATTTGAAACCTTGCCTGATGAAGTTTTTATTTTCTCCGTGAACCATTCGGGAGTAAAGGAATTAGAATCATTAACAAGAGCTTGTGATTGATGGATAAGTGATGATGCTTGATTATAGATAGTGTTGAATTTACCGATTTGATCATCAGTAACATCATTCAGCTTTCTGGATAAATTTATGTTGTCTATTGTTCTTATCTGGCCCGTTTCTTGATCATAATCCTGATTTTCAGATTCTATGCGTTCGGCTTCTTGAATACTGTGTTTAATTGTTGCTGCCAAGTTGAGAGCATTCTCAATGTCGGACATTTTTGACTGATCGCCGGTCAATCGGGCAATAGTTGATTTGCACTTTGATGATTTTGCTAAGAGTAACTCTTCATACTCTTGTTTTTGCTCGTCTGTAAGAAAGCTGGATAGTTCCATAAGTTTAGAACTAATATCGGGTTTCAAAGTTATGATGACCACTCAAAAATATTAAATCAATATTATCAATTTGACACCTCTGAAGTTATGGTCATTCAATATTTTGAAAACCGGCCTGAGTCTACCCATTCGTTGTATTGTTTCACTCTCACGACCACGAAATTTGTCCAATAACGATGCTACATTCTTAATTCCTTCTGTCGAATTTATATTCTCCATATCATTAGCATTGGCCAATGAGAAAGCTGATGCAGCATTCAGCCAATCAGAAACCTCTTCAATTTGGGCATTGAATTCGTCGAGCTCTTCCGGAAGATTGTTGATTTCAGCTTCAAGAGTTTCTTCTGATTTAGCCAGTTTATCAACTTCATTATGTAGATCTGCAATCAAATTCATTTCAGTTTTGCTTGGTTGATTTTTAAATCTTTGTGCAACCTGTTCCAGAAGCGTTCTTGCATTTAAAATAGGATTGTGATCACCATCCAAAGCCAATCTCTTTTGCTCTAAGGCTCGATCAGGACCATCGTTTCTTAAAGTGTCTCTGATATCAGCAAGAATATTTTTCGCTGCTTCAACTTCGGTTTTCACTTGACCAAAGAGTCCGTTCATTTCTTCCCGATCACGAAGTTGAATAATAGCTTTAATGAAATTAGAATTAACTAAAATAATTCATTTTTTAATATTATTATAGATCTTATTCTGACAGAATTTCTCACGATCTAACAGTTCCTTCAAAAGAATCTTTTAAAAGCGGCTCAAGATCAAGAAGATTTTGCTCCAGACTATTGACGTCGCTTAGGACTTGACGCATGTCATCAAAATCCTGTTTGAGTGCGGGAATGAGTGCGATCAATTCGCTAAACCGATTTATTAAATCATTTATTTCTGGCAAATCACGTGATTCACGTGACAGGACGTCTTGAGATTCAGCAAGACCATCTTCGGCATCTCGCAACCATTTTTGAGCCTTTCAAGTGTTATAAACAAAGGAATACCGGATATTTAGATCCGGTTTACTGTAATTAGTGCACTAAACCTTGTTACACACTTTCCTTATCCCATTTTCGTTCGATATCATCGAGTGTATTGCTCCACTGTATTGAGTTCTGTTTGAGTTGCATTACTCTTTTGATAAGGGTGACCACACGATTATTAATTTGTTCGGACGTCATTCCACCAAAAAGAATTGCATTAATATCATTTATTAAATTTTTCATTCTCTCAATATTATTTTCCAATTCTTTATGAACATTTTGGCCAAACTGATCGCGATGAAGATTTTTTATTTTTTCTAAAACCATGCCACAATTGGGATCTTCAAATCCTTCCATGATTTCTTCAGATTCTTCACACCAGGCCTGTACGCCTTCATATAAACTTTCTAATTCAGAGAGTGGAGACTTTATCTTGTCCCAAGCTTTTATGCCAGCATCGATATTATTACGAGCAACAACAAACTTGTCTTTGACAACGGTCATTTCTTTTAACATACGTTGAATAGAGTCCTTATCATAGCCTACCGAGTTCAAAAATAAAAACTTTCAAAATTTTCGAATTCGAAAATTTTTGTAAATTGGATATATTTTGGAGCAGGAGCGTTAATCCACAGCAACTGTGAGCTGAGAAATTAACCAAATTATTAGTTATATAAAATGTATAATTTACTCAGGATTTTGATATCAAAATTGTGAAATTATGGTTATTTTTGAACGGACCTGATCGACAGAGATTTTGAGCAGATTGAGAGGCACCTCGATATCGGTTTTCCATATCTGGTATTTCATGATTTTGTATGTTTTTATAAATGTCGACATAATCAGACGCATTATCAAGAGATGTTTCCACATTTTGTTCAACCAATTTATCAACTTTTTGTAGCCAGGTATTTAATTTCGCTACATTTTCTTTAAAAAAATTGTTAAAAAGTTAGATTTTTTAGTTTTAGACAAACCTATGTACGCCGATTCATTTGCATGGGTTTCATTTTTCTTAACAATATCTCTCATCAAAGGCTGAAGCTGATTCCATTCGATATTTATTTCGTTCGTCTCACGAATAATCTCTTCAACTACATCGGGGTGGCAGTGTTCCTTTCAAAGATACTGAATACATTCAGAAATAGCCTAACATGTTTCAAACCTGGCCGTTTATCATACAGGAAATTTTACAGGAAATTTAGTATCTGCCTGTAAAAATGATGACGAATTATTGAACTCAGCAATATTTTCTTCAGTCTTTTTAATATTTTTAACCGAGAAAAAGTTTTGCTTTTGTTCGCTGGTTCCATCTTTTAGGTGTTGAGCCTGATTCAACCATTCCTAAAAGACGGTTTAGATATTTGTCAAATATAATTCGTTCAAACTGCTACTAATACGAAACCAACACTGTAGCTAGACTAAGATGTGTGCAATAAACTTGTGTGAAATTGAATTTTTACGTGAAATTGAATCAATTTCACATTAAAACTACTCAATCATGAGTCTTGTACGAGTTATACCTTGATAAGTGTCAGATCTGATTCCTGACCATAATGGGAAGGCTAAAATTCAATCATTCATGCATTTGATTTGATGCACTTATACATTAAATAAGTATCGTTGATTGAGGTAGGTTTTCAAACTGATGTTTTTCAATTCCGATGTTACATCGGCGATATAGTGAGCGTAACACATAATCTGGAAAGCATCCGATTTAAAACCACCTTGTGTTTATAATGACTTACCGCGAGTCTTTTTTGAAGCGATAAAAAGTTATTCCAATGTGAATTTGCATCCGTTAGTAAATCTTTCACGGCGTTCATCTCGGTAACAATTAATCTAGCTTCGCTACATTTTGTTTTTGCCAGATTTGTTGCAAGATTCTGTTCTTCGACAGTTGGTGGTGGTATCGCAGAAATGAATAATTCGGAATTTGTCTCCATTTCATCTGCAACTGAAAGCAGCTTGTCTGCAAAGTTTTGCATTTCCATAAAGTGTAACCAATCGTTGAGATGGCTCTCAACAGATTCAATATCCACAAAAGGTTCTGTCCAGATATTCAACTTTGTCTGAGCGACAGCAAGATGAGAAAGAAGCTTGAGACGTGATTGGTTGAATTTCAGCCATGCAAGTCGAGCATTTGCAGCATTTTCTGTTTCAGCGAGGCGTTTTTCAATTCCTGCTAATTGTTCTTCCGAAATACCGTCTTTTGAACTTGACTTTTTCAGCTTATGAAAATTTTCAACTGTTTTGTAGAAATCATTGAAAGCAGCTTCATGGCCTTTGACCTTCATCTCAATCGTGCTAAGGTCATCGAGGGGCTCTCTATTGGTCCAATCAGAAAAACCTTTTAGTTCAGATTGAGCCTCTTTCAAAGCATCAGAAACTGTTTGATATTTCTTTGGGAGATTTTTATCTAATCCGTCGAGCCATCGATTAGTTGATCTTTCAATTTGTTCAAATACTTTCTCCATCATTCGAATCTGTTCCGGATCACATGCTGATGCGATTTCTTCCATGATTCGTTTTTTACTGGCCAATGCGGCCTGAAAATCAGCATAGTCTTTATAATCAGCTGGTGTGTATTTCCGAAGTTTGTGTTTTTTCTTTAATGCTTCTTCAGCACCAGATGTCCATAAAAGAAGATTATCAAGCTTGGCCATTTCGGGCGAGATGTTACTTGAGCCCGTGACAGCGGACGATTGTTCGGCTCGAGCTTCAGCTACTTTGATAATTTCTGCTACGTACATCATTATTGATTTTTCATCGGGTTTCTCAACATCGATATCTGCAGCGTCCAAAAATCTTGGAATTTGAAAATGTTCTTCGGCTATATCAAATGCCATTTCAAGATTTTCAAGATTTGAAGATTTTTCAACCAGCTGTTCATTGACCAGATTCGGATCTATTGAATGCAAAATATTCAAAAAGGCCTTTTGGAATTTTAAAATAAATATATTAAGCCCCAAGGTAAACATTTTAACACTTGAGGTGTCCTAAACTGTCCATTTGGTCAGGTCACGTGGTCATGATCCAGATTTTACGAATTTAATATGATGCATATTATATGCAAATATATGACGAAACTAAGAAGTTTTCTATGACACTTTTATAATATATCTAAGAAAATTTGACTACTGCTAGAAATCAAGCTGACAAAGATTAGTGCTCATTGACAGTTCAGTGACTTGAGTCAATCCATTAAAATATGTTCCAGGTCTGAAGAAATAACACGTGATCTGACCAAACTTCTCTATATTAAAATTTGCCTTGCCATCGCGCCATGATGGGCCAAAGTCATTAACCTATAAAATTTTAATTAGAAAATTATGCACTTCGAGATTAGACTTTTCCCATGGACAAAACACATATTTTCTGTTACAACATTAAGACATCGGGTTTTACCTGTACAGATGTGTCATTTGACTGAACGAAAAATAATGTAATTTATGTCGCGAAAATTATTACAGCTGTAAGATTTCGAGGAAAACTAAAATCTTTGGAAAGATGAAATTTACCTTCGGAATGTCAAACTTGGTTCGCCCTTCTGATCCATTATTTTTCTTTTCCACCCATTTCAACATAAATTTTTTCGCTAGGTCACCTCTTTTTTTCTCTGTTTTACCGTGCTCTTCCTCGTCCTTCATTATTCGATTCAATACTTCTTCGATCTGAAAAAAACGTTGAAATAAATGAATTAGACTTCAATGAAATCGAACACAAAACTCAATTTTGATGAAAGTACCTGGAAATTTAGAACCATTTTCCAAACGAAACCAAGTACAATGGCTGGTTTACCATCAATTATGTCTGATGAACTGATTCCAATCAATTTAATATCTGGTTTTGACTGCTGTAATGTTTCAAGCGCATTTTGAACAATATTTATTTGATGAAAACGGGATGTTGCCTGCCCTGGTAATTTTCCGCCTTCCATATCAATTTTGATTCCGCATAGAAGTTCAAGTAATTCACATATTCTTTCTGGGCCTCTTTTAAAATCTTCGATAACATCGTCCAGTTTTACTGGAGGTTTCTTCTTTGCCAAATACATATTCACCCATTTTGTATATGTTTTTCTTTGTGTTTCTTCCCATTGAGCTAAAAATGTATAGTAAGAGATTTATTAATTGAGCAAAGGAAGCTTTTAAAAACAAAAGTTCTAAATTGGATGGTTCCATAATTTTACAATTTAGAAAATCGCATTATTTCTAAATGGTGCTCTTAGTATTGGTTAAATTGAGGTTATCTAAATCAATAGAATAAGCTTCTGAACACTGCGTTATTTTAAACGAATTTTTCGTTATAAATAAAGTCGGGATGGAAAATAGATTAATTTGCTTCAAGTTAACCTAAGACTCTTGGGTCCTAAGAGCTATAATACTCAATCTTAATGCCATGAAAAATCATTTCCGGCGTGGTCTAATTCATGGTTTACAAGTTTGGTTCTTATTTTAATTACCGTTAGGGTTAGCCTTTGAATTGGCAAATGAGTTCCGGTGCATTTTTATTTCTCTATGACATTAATTTCATGTTGAGTCCCCTTAGTTGTGGCCGAAAGTTCTTTTTCCGTTCTAGTCGAAAATTCTTAATAGAATTGCAAGGCCGAATTTTGATTCAATATTTACTCATATTGGCCCGAATATAGCGGAATGATCGTAATCTGAGTTGACACCTAATTTACTGCCTTAGATTCCGGCATCCAGTATCAGAATAAGAACCGTTTTGAGTTGTTAGAGTAAGAGTTAGAGTCTAACGTGCGCGAAGAAAAAATCGTGCGATCGTGAAAAAAACGTGCACGATTTAAATCGTGATTTCCAACCCTGAGTTGAGTCTTAGTTCCCGTTTTCTCTTAATTTTCTCAATTTCGATAGCTCTGGAGATTTTTAAACTCGAGTTTTAAACGCGCCCCACATTTTTGCTTTTATATTTGACAAATTATGATGGACCTATCAGTTTTAGCATGTTGTTATAACGGCATATTATGGAATTTCTTTTTGTTAATCAATTTTCACAATTTATTTAAGCATCAAAATTCTGACAAGCTCTCAATATCATTTTAACAGAGCCCGGGCATCCGGTCTTATACGATTCATAGCCCAATTAAATACAGTTTCAAGTGAAATTCATACTGCAACATAAACTATGGTCCATATCCAATTTGTTTAATTAATAGAAACCTGTTTGAGTTAACCGATCCATGTCCGAGTTATAAATCGGCTATAAGGTTAATCGGACATATTGATCCTGACAACTTGTCAGTGACAAGATTTTTTCATTTTCTCAGGGGTAATTTCTCTGAGTTCGTTTTCTTCTAAATTATTCTCTATTGTTCCAATTATGGGTCAGCGAATGTTATTAATAATTATCATATTGAACACACCGAAAAGTAAAACCACAGCCGGCAAACCTGTATAGAAGGCGCCACATTGGATGACTCTCAAAATTACCTTTTAGAAGTTCTATTGATTTGTTATAATCATTTTCTGATTGAATTCTTAAATTGGAAATATTCTGAACTTGTGATCTTCGCGGCGCCGCGGTCGCTGTCGTGAATCTTCTTGGTGTTGGCGTTGGTTTATCATTTGACTTTGGTCGTTTAAAAGTAGTCTGATTTCTCTTTGCCATTTTATGTTCCTATGTTCGATTAACCGATTTCGATTTCACGGATTCATTTTATCTCTGAAACAAAAAAACACATTTTTCACAATTATCCCGATTCCATTCTCTAAAAGATTCTATTTTACACTCCTCCATGATTCTATAATTGTTCTCTCATCCCTCTTCAAGCAGGTGCAGGTTGGTGACGTCATTTATAATGCATGGGCAGGAAGACCAATCAGATTTAAGTAAAAAGATTTAAGATTTTTTTCAATCTTGGAATGGTGAATCTTGATTCTGGTGACCTTGGTAACACAAAAATGACTAAGTCTACTACGAGACTACTAAGAGCAAAACCAAACAACTTTACTTTCAAAGCATGTCAGCGGGGGATAAGGACTCTTAAAAGTGAACCATTTTAGGATTGTTCTAGAACTGGAGTTACCACTTTGCAACCGATTCATTGGTAAATAATATTCTTTTTATTCTTCATGAATCATCTCTCATGAAATATGGAAATTTTAGATAACGTTAAATGCGCAAAAATCACTACTGTCCTCAATTTGACTAACAAAACACCTCAATTATACGTTATAATAACTTATATACATTATTTCGCAAAAGTTTATATGACCACTAGAACGTGGGCATCAATTTCATTAGCAGTAAATCTGTAGACTACAAATATTTAACAAGCTGTTTAAAGGCTACTATTTTTACTGTAACTTGTCGCAGACTGTTCTCCCAAAAATGTTCTCTATAGTTAATTCTGCGTTCATTTTCCCTGAATAGTGTTGCAGTGACTTTCACAATTGATTCAAATATTTGTCGTTGAGCGGATAATCGGAAGGTCAACTTTGAAACAATCAATATGGTTTTCAAAATCTGGTTTGTCTCGAAATTTTCTTTTTGTCTCTTTTGGAAGGCCCGGAAAGTACTTTTCGAATATCAGTTGATAAAATTTAAAATTTGATTTCGACTATTTAACCAAGTAAATGCAAATAAAGTTTATGCCATATAAATTACTGTCGCTTAGTTAAGATTTATTACTGGTGCCATTATTACTCGACGGAAGGAATTCGAATCCGGAATCCACTTAAGAACCCTTGCACAAGGGTTTTGAAAATAACGGTGACACCCTTGTTATTAGGATGTTGACTTCCTACACCCCTGGACAAAATTTTTGGGTCAGATAAAATCGTCATCTTCTCCATAATTTGTTTACATTCAAAATAGGCGGTGTAAAATTCTCCTAAAACAAACTGGTCCGGGAGTGTTATATCATTACGCTAATGAAACCGTAAAAAAACAAGCTGATTAATTTTTAGGGCAACAAAGAAGAACATCAAACTTGGACATATTCTCTTTGGCAAAGAATTTAGTTGTTTCTACCAAAATCGAAGTGAAATGAAGAGTTCCATTGTGGCGATTACACCGAAGAGTAAACACGCCCATTGTCATTTTTACAATATTTGCTTTAAAACCCCCCACTTACCGACTAGCTTAAATTCGACTTTAATCTGCATAGTAACTTTTTATATAAAGTATATTAAATCATCACATAAAATTTACTTGGGTACACTTTTTCACAGTGTACATTCACATTTCATTCAATTTAATGTTTTTTTGCTACTTTATCCTCTTATTTGAAATTTTAGATCGAAGAGAATTGATGATTCTGACTGAAGTGCAATAAACCCAGTGGGACTCTTTTCGGTTATTCGATAACATTTATCTGTTCAAACTGACAAAGTTCGTTTGATTTGAATCCTTTTCAATTTCAAAATATACTATTCCAAAGTATTGAATACCAATTTACTAATACTAGCAATCGGGAAAACAATCACTTTCCACCAAGACGAGTCGTCCTCGGAACGGCTGGGGATCAGGACGAGCAAATTTTAGTTTCGATAGGACGAGGACGGGACGAGGACGAGATAAGTCTGAAACTTTGAGGACGGGACGAGGAAGACCGGTCCTTGGAAATCCGGGGACGAAGACAAGTTAATTCAGGTCATACTAGGAATCCCTGACTCCAGTGAGTCTCCAGTTGTCTTTTTGACTTTACAATTATGCATTATGTGATGGGTCATCATGGCATCCGGCATTCCGTTTACCCAGCTATGCTGAATAACGATGAGCTTCAAAAATTAATTTTAACTTTAATTTACCTGTTTTTATTACTGGAATAGTATTAACTTCAAGGAAATCTTGTAGTTGGCAAAATTATAAATTAATAAAACTGTCGAATCTTATCGTAAACCAAAACTGGTTGTTGGTGTTGAAAAGAGTTATGATCAGTAACCGAAGTGACGTAGGGCTTTTTCGTGACGATGCTTATGACGTTTTGATGACACGGTGGAGAATCACCGAAGGGTTGTCATGTGGTTGACCAAGATTTCAAAAATCAGTCAAATGAATTATTGAGCGATATTCTAAGATGATATGAGATTTATGTCTCATCATAGGACGATGATGTCTTGATCCGGCTTCGTCTGGTCCCACGGCTAGATTGATAGAAATTGTACGAAAAAGTAATTTATTTATATACTCAAACGATTTATATTGAAGTTTAATCGTATACATTTGTATCTATTAGTTTTATTGGTTATTATCGTTGGCTTTTATTGTAGCCACATGTTGCTATTCTGACCGGATAATCATCGGACGATCTTTATTCATCAGAGGCTCATTGTATAAACTATAATCGTATTTTATTATGGCAACGCATCCTATCCTATCATATCCTATCCTCGTGGCCCATCTTAATTCAAGCAGCCTCATGATAGTTTAAAAACCTCAACTCCAAAGAATTTACAAAAAAAAAATTACAAATCAGTGTCGGAACCGAAAAACAAGCGATAAAAATCTGATTTTTAGACAGCTATAAAATGTAAGTTTTCATACAATTGGAGTCATTTCAACCATTTTTGAAATATCTTAAAACTTTATTGTCAAAGTGAATTAGTTGTCCTCGAAAATTGGACTGTAAGAATATTATAGAAAAAGTATCATACAATCCTTACGGTCTTAAGTTCATATCAGAAAACATATGGTTTTCTTTGAAACTTATGGTGGTTTTTAATCCGCAGTGGCGTAAGTAAGGTTTACCGAACAGGATAATATTTCGATAATTAAGTCCTCGGATACGACTATAAAAGAGTGATGAGTACAGTGATACAGGGTTAGAAAGTGTTTTCCATTTCTAAAGTCGATTAAAGTCGTAAAACCGCTTACAATTACTGACTGAGGACCCATAATCAACTTTGATTTCAAGTTTTTCTCCAAATTACCAAATAGATTTAAATGCGATTTTATCAGAATAAAATAAGAATCTGAGTTTTAAGTTTTAGTAGAGAAACATTTGAGAGAAAAAGTAAAAGAAGATAACCATGATCTGATTATGGTGTTTTAGCCGCACGAGAATCATAAATTGGAAATTATGTGCGATATCTTAGAAGATTCATTTGACCAAATATCATCGTTTAATGTAATTCATCGAGGAATCCATGCAAGATCTATAACAGGAACAGAGATTTTCAAACTAGGTCCATTTCACCCTTGATTTCCAAAGGCGAAATGCCGAAATAAGGTCTAAAGTCCGGTTTAGAGTTCGCCGGACAACTATTTGTCCGACCGGACAAAACGGACATTGATCGGACAACAGTCTGCCCACCTCTGGCGTTGACTCTGATAATCGAATTGTTTCAAGCATTTAAGCTGCTGGGGCTTTTGACGATTTTTTTGGGGCGAAGATTCTCAGCTCCATAAGGAGTATCCTAGCCATACGAAAATCGGCAAAAATTACACAAGGGTAAATATTTAACCGGTATAACTAAAAAAAAATATCATATTCTGCTCACAAAGTGGAGAAAGGGGGAACGTCTGAACGAATAGGTCGCCATTGAGAGAATTATAATATTTTATTCCGTTTTACTTTTTACTGGTTACAATTTGTAATTGGTGTACATACATCAAAGAATAACATTTGGGGATTTCCGTTGATTTCCTGAGAGATCATAGCTTTTCTTAGACAGTTTGCTAATCCTTTTGGTAATACATATTAACCCATCAAAAATAGTTTTATTTTTTATTTTCCTGTGGTAAAATAACATTAAATGTGACAAATGCAATCTGATAATCTGAAAAATATACAGTAATTAACCATTTGTTCTGAGGACAAAAGTTACGATGCTATAAAAACAAGGGCTTTCAAGCTCAAAACTGATTGGACACGGTGACCTTACTGTGTGGAGGGCCTCTTCCCGATGGTCATTTGGTCCGAATTCCTCTTGAGGCAGTAAATACGCGGGCTAAATACGGTCCTCTTTAAGTGATAAAGGTGTTTATTACTGATAACCACGTTTTACTAGCAATAATTACCATTCAATTAATTCGAAAAAACCTGGAGACCGGTAGCGAGCTAAAACATTTTCAGTGGTGAGATTTGACAATTTTGTGTCTTATCTGAGAGTTATCCCCTACGCACTATGATAGGATAAAGCATTTGGCTCAGGGTTGTAAAATTGACTCGAAATAAAATGGTGTTAACTACGAAATTTTGTTTTTCACAATCCCAATTATCGCAATCCAATTTACAACCTTGATTTGGCTAGTTGCGAGATCCGCGAATCCGGGAATAATTTTTTAACTAATGTTTACGCTCCGGGGCTCCCCGTCTATCAATTGGTCTTAAATAAGTGACTATGTGATATAGTCTGTCCCAAGCTTCAGACTCTGGACTACAATTCGTCTCAAATAATAGGCTATTATAGACTATAATAATTAATAGTCTCAATAGTGAGTCTCTGTTGCAATCTCTTTATAGATATAAAAAGATCATCTGTTGGCGAGGATGCACCTGGTGTCCCATTGCTGTGGAACGATTATGATGATGGATGGGGCAATTTCAATATTCATTTTAAACTAGGAACGAATTTAATTTTACTTTAACTATTTCAACTAACCGACAGTTCAAATAACTATAACTTGTCAGTGCAAACTTGGTCAAACATAACTTTTTTCAAATTCAAATAAAGATGATCGGTTTTCTCATGACCAAAGACGGGAAATATCTAAAGCAATGAAAGCAATTCAAGACGATATTTGTATTCGATTTGTTAATGTCACTAACGACCACAAAACGATTGAAAAATTGAGAGCTTCTTTAGTTATGGATTCAAAGAACATAATTATTAGAAAATTAAGACTAAAATTTTGAGGTCAAAATCGATCAGCTCTGAATTGAGATTAGGTTGTCTTGTTTTCTGGTAGGAAATATTACGGATTTTACAGTGGTTTTACGGCGTTCGAACGAGATTTTTACGATGCTATAAACACTCGTACGCATGATATTAACTACTACAGTTTGATTTTATTAATACTGAACCTATCAAAGTCTTTATACAGAAAGGTCCTGATAATCGTGGATGTCAAAGCTATGTCGGAAGAGGCCGCTACACTCGCGATTTGATATTGTCCGACGAATGTTTTCGTGATGATGGTGTTGTTCTGCACGAACTTATTCACCTGCTTGGTTTTCGGCACGAACATACTCGAATCGATCGAGATGAACAAATCAAAATTCAATTCGATAATATTCAAGAGGGAAAAGAAAAGAACTTTGATAAAGACCATAAACTTTACAGTTGGTTGTACGAAAGTGTTCCCTACGACATCAACAGTATTACACATTATGATGGTCATACGTTCAGTAGAGAAGACTACCTTCCAACAATCGTTGACAAAAAGACATTGAAACCTTTCACCAGGTAGATAATTGACCACTTTATTTTACTACGACCAATTTTTAGTCAGAGAAAAGGATTATCAAGTATGGATATCTGGAAAACATGTAAAGCATATAAATGTCAGCGATGTGCTGGATATAACGTAAAAACATATGACAAATCATTTATCGCCAACTATATGGTCAAATGCAGTGGTGATAACGATAATTATTTTTGGTCAAAGAGGTAAACTTCAGCGGTGAGCACAATCCAGGGATAAAGAAAAACGAGTTCGGTATAAAGTTACCGTTTTTGGCCGACTGAAAAAGATAAAGTTACCGTTTCCGAAAGTTACCGTTTCTGAAAGTTACCGTTTTTTATTG